>CAWUFW010005872.1:600000-808145 GCA_963921515.1 Calotriton arnoldi
GAGGGAGTCTTGAAACGTCATAGATGGACACTTCTGTTAGCCATGGTTAGCATGAGCACGAAAACATGGCTGCTGCAGGCCCAGTTACGCTAAACCAATAACTCTCAATTTACAAGTGGAAGCCACCTCCATTTCCAGTCTGTGTCTTTTAGGCCTGGGAGGTGAACTCCGCTTTGTTCACGGAGTTTGCGGCGTTTTCAGCACTCCGCGTTCCAATAAACTTTAACTTGGCAAGCAAGGAAAATTCAGCCCTAGACCACCTCCCAGCGAGATTGCTCAATGCGGGCAGTCACGGATGGTTGTGACCGCTCCGGTTGAGAAACCATCCGTTCACGTTGAGGAAGCTGCTGCTCTAGTAGAAAATCTACTCGAGCAGCAGAAAGTAGCAGCGTCCTCTTGCGCTGCACATGGTGCCGTTCACGCTGATTTTCCAGCATAGGACAAGCACCCGGTGATAAAAATCAACACGAACGGCGCGACCTAAGGCAGTCGCTCGCTTGCAGAACTCCGCGTAGCGTGGCAGAGTTTTTGGTCACTTCGCAGAGTGTAGCGGAACTCCGCGAACTCCTCCCAGTCCTAGTGTCTTTCAAGTCTGCCGAGGTGGATGAAGGGGTTTTGCAACACAACCTTGGACTTTAGAAAGGAGAGAGTAGTAAACATCATTCTTGTGTACACTGCCCACCTGACAGAGCCGAAGACAAGTCCTGTAGGTTTTTTAGCAGACAAGGAATGACATCTCTTTACAGAGGAGGCTTTCGGTCTGCAGCGGTATTGTGGTGCAATAGAGGGATGCCTAATTTTGGGACCTGACAGTTGCAGGTTCCTGCAAGAGGCAATGTGTGTGTGGTTGACACAGCATTCAAGAAGCATGCCCTTTTCAGACAGAACACTGGTCTTCTTGAAGATACCTCATTGCCTGGCTTCTTGTCCATGCCAGCCTGTCTGATGTATTGTAATAACAGTCTCTGCTAAAAGGAAATCTAGAGGTGGAAACTACAGCTATCTAGGACTACAGGACAAAAAATCCTGAGAAACAGGACTTGAGGATGACTACCATACAGAACCAGGCTTATAGTATGAAACCTCTAGAAAAACCTGTGTCAGGCAAGGCAACTGTAAAGCACCACAAATACAGTATGAACACACTAGAGAACCAAAACCACAATAGATCAGCCCTGGAGAACCAGATCTACACTATGATACCATAGAAAACCAGGACTACAATATGAAAACCATAACTAACCATGATGATAAAAGAAATGCCTGTTGAACCTGATTCTCTGATAGCTACCTCACGCTCATCTAGACGGAGACTATGCTTAGCTTACCGTCTTTCTTGCCTACAGTATTCTTAGAGGTCCCTGGCTTCTAACAAATGTCCCCTGGTTGCCACATGTCCTAGAACTCTCTGGTTAGCTTTGGTGTAGAGTTTTTGTAGTTCAGTCTCTTTACTATTTGTCATCAATGGAACTCTAGCCTTCTTTTGTTTCCAAGACCGTAATCTAACTTTTGACACTGTTCAGGGTTGTACTTCCTTGGTATAGTCTACCGGGAGAGAGATTGAATAGATTGACCTCCTTCAGCTTTGCATCATCAATTCCATACATCAATTGCAATGCTGGCAGGACAATGTTGCACTGCTTGGACCAAGCAACCTGTGCAAACTGACATTTTTTCCCTGGGTGGTTGTTGTAAATGTTATTTTTTTCACCTGTCTAGTAGTGCAAATATTGTCTCAACATTGTGGAATTTATTTCATCTGGAAAGGTTGGTGCAAAATTACACAGTTGCAAAATATTTAATCCAACCCATGGTGCTGGTGAAGGAGGTACAGAGAGCAAGTGGAGAAACCAGTTGAGAAATCAGGAGCTTTCAGTGAAGGTCAGTATCTGACTAGCATCTAAGCACTGCAATAATTGTCCACATGTTGAGTTACTTGAGAGGAAGACGTTAGTCACGTACCAGGAGCGGCTCGTGCAGGTGAGAGTGGTGGGCCCGGTGAGGTGGGGTGGGGGGATTCGACAGACGACGACGAGGGAAAATGTATTTATTTATTTAAATTGCCCTCGTTGTCTTTGGCCGAATCCCCCCCCCGTCACACCACTCTTACCTGCACGGGCCGCTCCTGTCACGTACAAAACAGAGGTGAGAACACATTTGGTTGCAACAGTCACAGGGGCATATGGAAAGAATGTACATGACACTACTGCAAATGCATTTCCAGAAATCTGCTACATGGTCTCCAAAGTCAACTTTTTAAAGGATTTCATGTAAGACGCATTTAGTCATACAAAACAATATCAAAAGGAGCAAATGCAGGGTGTGAAGCATCGAAACTAAAAAAAATATATTTCAGAAAGAATCTAATAATCTTTAAAATATCATCAAAGACATTCATTTTGTGTTCATTCAGTTACTCACCAATTCGTTACATATTTTAAATGATCTAGCCAATTTAAGACATAGATAAAAATCTTCATAGATAATCACATACAAAATCACTTGATCTACAGATCAAATGTTTGCTTTCTGAAAACAGACAGCTGCAATAACCAGTGATACCCAGATAAAGTCTCACAAAAAAATCATACATGCATTAATCGTTTTACAGACTACCTACAGGAAATGCAGACTAGTTCTAAATTAGGATTGTGCTAAATTTGTATCATTTGATCTTGCTTAGTTACGGGAAATTACCCCCAAATCACACAAAATTTAGAGAAATTAAATTAAATGGAAACCAGCAGTATATTTCACTGTGAAATATATTTTACTGTGAAACGCATATTCACATCCATTTTGGACAAGAGGAAATATTTTGCACTAAAAAATAGCGCAAAAAGCACAAGTTCCGCAAACAACTGCTTGTGTCCTGGTCGTTCTTGTTGTGCCTGTCCTTCCACGCTACATTTTTCCCCCAAAGGTGGCATTATTACACCACGTGACATATTGGCATGATTTTGGGAACTTCATGTAACGAAATTCATGGCTACGCTGGCGTAACAGCAATTTCACCCAGGCCTATTCAGAATATGGAATCTTTTTCCCGGAACCAATTATTTCAAGAATGGGTAACTGCCCAAATCTCAGTTTCGACATTCAGCATCTGGTTTCTGAAGATTGCACATGTAGTTAAATACCTTTGAGTTTTATGAGGAATAGTGTGAATGTAATCATATGTCAGTGACTGATCATATGTTGCAAATCTTCCATAAAAATGCCATGCCTTGTTAGACACTTTTGCCATTTTATCCAAGCCGTGTGACTCGCTGTAAACTCCGCCTCCTCAAAAGAGCACTCCCTTCCAATGCCTTACTTGAACTGGTGGTTGCAGCACTCCTTTTTGAAGACAGTACTTTTTTCCCCTGATGAGACAGTCCGCGAGAGCAAGAGAGGGAAAAACACACAACGTGGTCACAGGGAGGAAGAGAAAGACAGAAAAAACTTCAGAAAGGGAGAAAGCAGGAACCTGCATGAGTGAAATAAAAGGGCAGAGAGTGTCTGGTAGTGGATTATGGAGGCCTGAGGTGGATTGAAGATTATGCAGCCTTGGTAATTGGTATGCCGACATTCAATAGCACTGGTTATGGCACTCATTCCAACTATGCGTTACGCAATGGCACTCATTCTTTTTCAAATTAAGCACCTCTCCCTTCTGACTAGGCCATCTCTCTGGCTGATCATGATTAAAATGGCACTTTATTATGAACTGAGGTGTGCCTTTTTTGGCTATATACAGTAAATGCCAGAATGAGGAGGAAAACCTGCATCATAATGTCGATTGACGATGTCTGTAAGCCCAAGTTTCAGACAGAGCCCTCACCCGGGTGCTCCTTGAGCTGAGGATAGCCAGTGTTTCCACACAAAGGCCTCGGCAGCTTCCAGTTGTATTCACATACCTTTGTCCCAAGAGTTCACAGCCGTACATCAAGAAACTAGTAACCTAAATGTCTTAACATTAATACTAATTTGTGGCACTTTTCAGCGCGAACAGCGGCTACCTCCACGTGGAAAACATCTGACCAATTGTGAAAACCAGGGCCGGCTTTAGCGCTGGTGGCACCCGGTGCGACAATTATTTTTGGCGCCCCCACACCCCATGACCACCTCCTCAGATTCTCTCACTGCCATCGGGCAAAAGTGCCCCTCATCTCTCGAATCATAAGTTATTGCTAAACACAGCGCCCCCCTACCCCTGAGGTCAGCGCCCCTCCAAAGGTCAGCGCCCAGTACGGCCGCGTCAGTCGCACTGCCTTAAAGCCGGCGCTGGTGAAAACGTAACACATAAGTAACAATATACTGGAACTATTTCCCACAGAGACATAGTATTTTCCCCTCTGTATTAATTTATAATAGTTACTCATTGACAAAGACGTTAAATTTGTCCGAGCGCTGCAGTCGTATTGGGGTAAGATCAAAGATTATGTCTCATCTTCACTGCAGACATTAAATGTCCTCTTGCCGTCTAGGTGGAAAACATCTTGCGTGGGCTGATATTTTAGGTGCATCAGAAATATAGACCTCAAACAATAGGGGCGACAGAATGCTTTCCTTTTAGGGTCTTCCATAAATGTGCAGGTATCCCCATACATAATGTGATCAACCTAAAAAAGAGTTTTTAAGACTACTACAGAAGGGGGCTTTGGTTCTGCGAACGTGTTAGTAGTCAGGAGTACATGTTTTTGATTGTGTGGTAGTTGTATGCTTCCACAGAAAAAAAAAGTGCTTTTCCACCATGCAGCTGTACTTATTTTGTTTATTAATATAGCTGCCAGAGATAGCGGCAGTATGGCTTCCTGAGATTGAACTTTCAGGGCCACACATATGACATTATAATGCTGTTAAAGTGTCTTAGGTAACAAGACAATTCACAGTGTTTGATTTTCTCTAGCAGCAAAACAGATGGGAAGAGGGAAGTCATGAGAATGTATTGCAGCCCCAGCATCCTCCCATTCCATTATTAACTTTAGCTTTTAGGGTGCATTTCTGTATTTGGGAGCAGTATGCGATGTCCAGGGCTACATTAATTTGCATGGATTTTTAGGTCTGGCGAGTGCTACTGTCGCTGACCTTAGGTGATAAACAAAAAAGAGCTTTTAGAGTACTACTAAGAGAGGGGCTTAGGCTCCACTCACGTGTTGGTTCCCGTCAGTACAGGATTTGATTGGGCTGAATGTGTGTGCTTCTACTGAAAAGACTGCTTGTATTTCAATTTTAGGCCTGTGACAAAGCTTATACTCAAAACAGCAGGCCTCAGATGGTAGTGGTGGCAAGCCAATGAACATGGCTACAGGCCTGATCTGTTTAGTATGCAATGTTATGATAAAGGCACTATACATGAGCATTTATTGTGAAAAGCATATGTTAATTTCAAGAGGCATTTAAGTTTGGATTGTTATTGCTCTATATTAAAGTTTACAGATTGGTATTTTATTACATGGAATCAACAGAGACTACCATAGTGGGCAATGTTTTTGTTGTTGGTTACACCATGTGACAAACCGTGGATTTGGAAGGCTTGCTGCATGCAAATCCTTGTTAGCTCCTCGTAGGAGACACAGGGCTCGATTACGATGTCGGTTGGAGTTGCCTCCGACCGATACCATCGCGGTCTCGGGACAGACCGACCTCTGTTCGGAGGTCTCGCCACCGCGATTCGCATACTCCCATTTCTCTATGGGAACTTGTGCTGCAGCTGTAAACTGGCTGTAGCACATGCTACCATAGAGAAATGGGAGAATTTGTTCATCCCTGCACCTCGTGGCAGGCACCTCAAGGTGCCTGACACACGGTGCAGGGATTAACATGGGGGCACCTTAGGTGCTCCCTCAACCCCAAACCGGAGGTCGCAGGGAGAAGGGGGCCCTGCTAGGGGACTCCAAACTCACTTTCCGACAGGCTTTCCATGTCAGAAAGCCTGGCATGGAAAGCCTGTCGGAAACCGAGCATCGTAATCCCTATGGCGGAAACGCCGTTGTATAGGGATTACGTGCCGGTTCCGACTGGCCAACGGGCTCCTTGAGCCCGTCGGAAGCCAGCCGGAATGACCGGCCGGTTTCAATTCCGACCACGTACATTGAAATTAGGTGGTCGGAATTGAAACCGGGATGAGACTCGGAAAGCCTCCGACCTGCGGTCGGAGGTTTTCTGACTCTCATTGTAGTAAGGCCCTTAGTATTTTGCTGAGCTAACTGTAAATGTGTATACCTTTCTAATTGTATGACGGTGTGTCTGATGGTTGCCTTGTGGAAAAACTTAACATTCAAACTGTTGGCCTGAGTTGGTCATGGTGACAAGCTATAGGCCTGATTAGTCCACGGGAAACATTGTGCCTGATGCAATAGGTCTGGCCTGCTTATCATTAAATACAATGACAAAGGCATTGGGTATAGCTTATTAATTGTGATAAGCATTTGTTAAAGCCAGTAAGCCTTTGACAGTTGGTTGTTATCACATTGTGGTACAGGCTATATGATAGGTACTTTGACACTTGCAATTTCACAAATTACCGTAGTAGACAATGGTTTTGGCATGGCCACCTTCTCTGACAAACCCTCGGGGTTTTCACTGTGATGATTCTTGTTGGCCCTATTGAGAGGGGTTGTATATCGTTTTGCCAATTGTAATTGTGTACATATTTGAGATTTTATAAATATATGGCTGATGGTTGGCATCTTATGCATACTTCAGCAGGCCTGTGTTGTAAATAGTGTCATGCCATTTTTATAGGCTAGAGGCCCTATCAGTTCACTGGCAAAAGTTCCATCAGATTCCTTTGGTGTGATCTTTTTATAATGGAAAGTTATGACAAAGCAAGAAGGCCTTCCTTACTTATTGTGAAAAGCATGTGTTAAAGGCAATAGGCTTTTGAGGGTGGATTGCTATTACACTGTGTTAAAGCCCGTAGGCAGGTATTTTGTTACCTGGAATCTCACAGATTGCCGTAGTAGGTAAGGGTTTTGGTGACACTCCTGAACAAATCATGGGAATAGATGATTGGCACTATGGTAATTCTTATTAGGCTCTATTAGAAGAAATCTTATAATGTTTTGACATTTTCATTTTATACATATTTCATTTTATTATAGTGTACTTGATGGTTGACTTGTGGGAAGGCTTATGACCAACACATTAGGATAGGGTTGGTTATGTTGACAAGCCAATGAAAAATGGCATATGCCTGATTGTTTATGATGAAAAGTTGCAATAGAGGCAGTAAGGCTGACATATTGATTGTGAAAAGCATATGTTAAAGTCACTAGCCATTTAAGGGTAGATTATTACTCGATTAGAGCTTACATGTAGGCATTTTATTACATGGAATCTCACAGATTAGCGTAGTAGGCAAAGGTTTTGTTGCTGGGTAACCCCTTTGACAAACTGTGGCGTCCTTATTAGACCCTCGTAGATGAGTTAGTATTTGGCTTTGCCAACTGTAATTTTTTATACTATGCAATTTTATGACTGTGCGCATGATAGCTGCCTTGTCGAAAAGCTCAACCTCAGTACAGGAGGTCTAAGTAGGTTATCTTGACAAGGCAATGATAATAGCTAAAGATGTGATTGGTTCACTAGCAAAAAAATTATTTGTAATGTCATAGGGCTGATCTGTTTATTATGAAACATTATGATAACGTATGTCTGCAATATTGATTGTGAAAAGCATATTTTAAACTCAATAGGCATTGAAGGGTGGATTGCTATTTCTCTATATTAAAGCCTTCAGATAGGTATGTGTAACAAGAAATGCCACAGATTAGCTTTGTAGGGAAGGATTTTGGAGTTGGTCACTGCCTGTGAGAACCTTAGGGGGAAAAGACTTGCACTGTAATTATTCTGGTTGAGAATCTCTTCTTAGCTGTCTGCAAGGATTTTGTAATTAAAAAAACGTTACATACATATATAGAGATATATATCCATACAGATATGTAGAGGGACTTTGGGTCAGCTGTATTCTGCCATTTCCACTCTGCTTCCATTCATGATTACGTGCTACATGGAGTAATGGTTCAGTCCACATCAGTCATTGGCTCTTTTGCTCTGTGAATTATGGCTTTTTCGGAACACATGTGTACCTCCACCTGAAAATTAATGAGCTTTATTGTCGATGCTGGTTGGCCAGTCTCCTTTTATATTTACTCTTTCATTTCTGAGCTTTTTCTCTTTTTATTTTAATGTTTATTTGGGGAATACTAAATCTCTCCAGGAAGTGCAAATGGGTCACTTGCTTGCTGCTCATTTCACATGCAGTACGCCGCATCCCACATGGCCACTTCCACTAAATTAAACTAGGAGACTATTATGGAATGCTGTTGTCCATTGTGTTTTATAATTTTACCATTCCAAGATGGCCAACTCGTTGGTTCTAAATGTGGCAGCCATGCTGGAACTTTAAAACAACAATAGACTATTTACAATGTCTCTGCAAGTCAGCGCCCGCTGGTATGTTTAGGTTTGTCACTGCAATCCTGTGCTCACCATGTTTAGATGGAAGTATGTTTTCTTTTCTCTAGTTCTATTATTTAAATTTATCTTGCATATCTTTTTGAGTTTTTGTGTGTTTTATTGTGGTTGTGTGAGAGGGTGAATGCAAGAATGAATTAATGGATGAGTGAAAGGATGCAGAAGTTCAAATATAAGTAATGGAGTTCATATATATCTATTGGGTGTCTAAATTCATCAGTGATACAAAAGGCACTTTTATTCATAAGCAAGTGCGTGTTTCTATCTGAGGCCATCATTATTTTCTGACCAGACTCCTAGACTCATTTTCATACAGTTGTACTCTAGTCAAAGAGTCTTAATGAAACTCGAATAGTAATCACAATAAAGATTTCAGAACTCCCCAGACCTACATCTCAGTGGCGTAGCTAGAACTTTTGCCTCCCGTGGCGGTCCCTGCGTTTGCTGCCCTGCAACGGCCGCAGGTAAGAGCGGGGGGAGTCCGCCACCCCCAAAACTCATGCCCTCCCCTTGCTATGCCACTGCTGCATCTTGGGCTATAAAGTGTCCTTATATAGTATGTTGACTTATTATTAGATTTGTTTTTTTTTTTTCTTAAATATTATTTTATTTTGTTTGAACGTCGCCTAATTGTGTACCTTTAGCTTGGAAGGGAAAGCATAGGGTATAAAAATAGAAAGCAATTTGTTTTTGTATAATAATAACTTTCTTTGCTCCTGAGCCATTTCTAAAAGCTGCAAACAGGTGCTGTTACTAGTAACCTCCCTAAGAGCACTCCATTTCCTGATCTCGGTAAGGATGGTAGGCAGGGTTTGCCTTGCCAGGATTTGAATTCATGACTTATAGATCACCTCATGTTTCAGTGACGAGCGTTCAGCTGACTGAACCATCCGCTTGCAGCATTGATGTATAGTAGAGATCTAATTTGTTATTCTCACTCTAGTCATAGAATTTTTAAAGGCACGTGCTTGATAGTGGCTTTAAGTGCAAGTTGTCATTTTTGTAGTGAGGGGTTTATTTATGACAGACAGTCGATAGTTTGCAGTCTACGTTTTTGCATGGTACCCTGGTTGAGGATGGGATTGATAAACTACCAAAGATTCTGTAAATACCATTAAAGTGAGAAACCGTTGCTTTTCTCTCTGAGACATTTCAGAGGAAGGCATTGTGTAAGAGACTGTGCGCAGGGCCAGCCTTGGGTATGGGCGAGCTGAGCCCATGTGTTGAAATGTAAATGTTATGCACTCGTTTTGCTTGCATATTGCTCTATGTAAAGTTAGCATTCGCTGCACCATTTTAAGTTGAGCCGCCATTTTGAACCGTGATTGAAACTAACCCTAGCTTGCTGAGAAATGTCTCCATTCGGTTTTTTCCTCTTTTTCTTCAAGGTTTAACACTGTCCCGCTGAGTACATTGTCCTCGTTAGCACATACCTTTCCCACTAGATAGAGGCCTTCTCCCACCAGCCCAGCTGCGGGCACGGGCAGGACGACCTTCATTTATAGATAGCGTGTACCCAGCCTTAGAATTGAAACCTATCCTACTGTGCCTCTTTGTTTTAGCTGTGTAAGCCTGGAATTTTCCATCTTGGGTGGTGCTTTCATTGGTTTGAGATGTACTTAATGTAACTCCATGTTGGCTGAAGCCAGTCCCTCTGCAGCAATCTAAGGAGGCTGGTCAGACTGGACTCCACTCGAGTGTACTTCTAATAAATACCTTTGGTTTGTATTCTCTACTGTCTGACCGACTCTTCATTTGTGAGGAAGGCTGAGAGGTGGTCGCGAGTGACCCTAATTGGGTCACTTCCTTCATTTGGCGCCTAAACAAGGACTCCATAGGGTTGCCATCCACGGTGAGGAGGTCGGGGACACGTCGGGTCGGACGGGCGGACCGGGGATCCCTGCACGAGAGAGTCTTGTACTCGCAGCTGCCCCGTCTGTCTGACCGCGCAGTGCCTCGTCCAGCGATCATCCCGACTGGGGTCCTGAACGGTGAAACCCTTGGATCTGACCGTTTCGTCCGAAGAGTCGGCAGTGGAGAATAAACTCGTTTGACCTGTGTGCACCAGGTGAGTTTGTTTTGGTTCTTTGTGGATATGGCGCCATTTTGATTTGTATTTGACGCGGTCTGAGGACCGTCTTTGTACAAGGCTTGAATTTGTTTGAGTTCTTTATGAACATGGTACCACTTTGATTTGTATTTGATGAGGTCTGAGGACTGACTTTGGTAAAGATATTTGCAACTATCTGTTAGGCATAAGTAGTGAACTTGTTTTCTTCGAAAATACCTTGTTTGAGTAAGTTGTTTTGTTTGGGCTGTCGTTGTTGTTCTACTGATGCTCGATTGGAAGAAAGTCATCCGGCGCTTCCAGAAGGTAGTCCGAATTTCGACATGTACGTAAAACATGGCCTTGGCCCTAATATGTTTAGTACGTTATGGCACAAATATACGAGGGACAACGCCGAGTTGCAGTGGCCGTTGACGGGCACTTTTGATGAACAGAAAATTTATTTCCTGCAGGAAAAATTGTTTGCGAAAAGGAGTAGGCAGTCGATGTTTGATTCCCTCAGAACATGGCAAAAGGAGGCTAAACAGAGACGAATGAAAGCAGAGAAAGAGGCCTCGAAGGGAAGAATGCAGACATTGTCTCAAAAAGCTGTAGCGCATGATAGAGAGGAAATAGAAAAAGGAATAGAGTGTGCTGATAGGAAATTTCGATTACAATGTGAAAAGTCTTATGTTGCCCGAGAAGAAAATGATACATTTGTGGAGGAATTGTTAGATACTCGACCTCCACCCCCATACGCCCCACAGAGAATACACTCTGCCATGCCCCAGCCTCAGTCATCCATTTCCTCTGTCTCTGTCTCTGCTGTTTCTGTTTCTTTTGCTAATGATCACGCTGCTTCAGCCACAGCGCCTCCTGCCCTTTCTTTGACTTCGCCTTCCGCGGCTACGATGACTGCCAGTCTACCTGCTACACCTATTGTTTCGGCATCTCTCTCTCCAGCTCTTACACCTACGTCGCAGCCGGCAGCGACGTTGGTGCCTGTTACGTCTGTCGCTACTCCTTACCTGTTCCTACATTCCCCGGCATTACTGAGCAGCGGAACACCGGTACGTGGACTAGGGGACGGAGACTGGGCAACTTCTAGGGAACGACTGGGGCGGATATTGATAAGATTAGATGTGAGAGACGAAGAGAAAAAGATAGTAGCCGATCAGGCTGCCCAGTGGGCTCATAACCCCATTTACAGTGTGGAAGATGTGTGGAGAGTGATGAAAGATTAGGAGCCTTATGTGCAGCAGCATGCCCTTAAGCACATGTCGGCTGCTTTGATTGGGCTGTGGGAACAGTGTTTTAATGGTGTAGCACCCTAGATCATTTATATGGCACCCAGTAAAGTTTTTGGTAATGTCGCAGCGTTGGTCGCATATCGGGGTAGGTTGCTTGAAAAGAGCCCAACAACAGTATCCCAGTTTCCGATGAGGGAAGTCCACCCCATATATCACCCTGAAATACCAGAGCTACGGGATCAGCATAACATTGTTACTAGACCACGGGTAGAGGCCCGATTCCAAGAACAGTGGGTCTACACTCCATGGAAAAGGAGTGAAGTTTTATCCATTAAGACTCAGTTTCCTGACCCTAGGAAAAAACAGCATATTATAAGGAATTGACTGAGGCCACTTCATCAACAGTGATGACGCTTGAGGATATTGAGATGTTCTTTGGTTTACTGGTACCTATTGATATTTGGAGGCAGGTACACACACAGGACCATGTTGTGGAACCTGGGATCAGATTAAAGCATGGGACCAGAAGAGGAAGCCTGGTGAGAAGCCTAAGGCAGAGATACTAGCTTTGCCTGGCCGAATTATTATGTATATGCATTCTCTTATTCCACCGAGAAGGGTAGATTGGGACAAGTTAACGGCATGTCGTCAGAAGAAGGATGAGAGTGTGTCATATTTTTTCACTAGGTTTGAAGGTGTGTTTTGGGATTTTATCGGCCAGGATTTGTCGGTGGAGGGAGGTGTCCAATTGTTCGTTAATAGATTTGTTACGAACCTGCTTCCTGAGATAGCGACTCGGTTCCAGGCCTCAGAGAGCACTTGGACTACCTCCTCCCCTTCTGTAATTTTGAGTATGGCACAGTATTATGAGCACAGGGAAAATGAGGAGAAGGAGAAAGTGGAGAAAAAGCATAAGGAATTGAAGACGAAGATGTTGTTACAGCAGGCTTCTCGAGGGAATGGTAGAGGACGTGGTGGTATGGCCCGACAGCTTCCTCGTACTAGCCGGAATACTACGCCTGTAGGGCCGAATCAGTGTGCATATTGTAAGGAGGAGGGACATTGGCGTAGCGAGTGTCCGGTGTTGTTGCAGAAAGTCGCGGCCCCTAGAGGACGAGGTTCTCGTGCCAGGGGTCGTGGAGCTAGTGGACAGGACAGAGCTCAGCATACTGCAACGTTACAGGATCGCCCGGATAGTAACTACTTCGATGACAATAGGGGCGGCCAGTATTATCATGATGATTATGATGATATAGACGAGGTGACAGGTATGTCTCACAGCTAGGACAGCCAGGGACCGGGTGAGGGACCAGTTCAGATACCTGTAGATCAGCGCGATCCTTATGTTACTGCAGATTTGCAGGGCTCAGCTAAGACATTTTTGGTGGATACAGGTGCAATGAATAGCTCTATTTCTCGTTCACTGGTCCCCGGGGCAGCTCTGTCTGGCCATAATAATGTTTCGGTAGGATTTTCTGGTGTACCGGTTGTGAGCCCCATTTCCAAACCTCTTACACTGACTATAGGTCCTTTTACTGTGGATTCACCACTTTTGTTGACATCTAATTGCGGAGAAAATCTGATGGGCTTAGATTTATTAAAGAAGTTGCATGCTACTATTTATTGTTCCCCGGAGGGTGTTTACATGATGATGGGCCCGAATGTGGTCAGTACTAAGCAATGTCTGTCCAAAGATGCGCCCCTCCCTGTTGAATTTAAGGATGTGCCGCCCACGCTGTGGGGAACGGGTGACACGGACGTAGGACTATTGCATATCCCCCAGTTTCTATCAAAATTAAAAACAATACCATTTTGCCTTGTATTCCTCAGTACAAAATACCGCAGGCAGGGGAGTGAGCCTTGTTACAAATTATACAGGATTTGATTAAGTCAGGAGTTGTTGAGGAGACGACTGCTAATGTGTGCAATAGCCCTATTTTTCCCATTCTTAAGAGGGCACCTTTGGGCTCCTCTGATGATCATCCAGATATTTATCGTTTTGTGATTGACTTGCGCGAAATAAATAAAATAGTAGTTCCACAGTTCCCGGTGGTCCCTGACATTACTGCCCTTTTGACGATGATTCCTTCTACTGCTAAATTCTTCTCTGTCATTGACCTAAAAAATGCATTCTTTAGTATTCCATCCATCCAGATAGCAGGTACTTGTCCGGTTTTACCCTAGCTGGCAGAAGTTTTAGATTCTGTCGAGCTCCTCAGGGCTATACTGAGAGCCCTAGTATATATAGTCAAGCTTTAAAAGCTCAATTGGACTCCCTTACACTTCCTCCAGGTAATGTATTGCTCCAATATGTAGACGACCTTCTCATCGCTTCTGACACTGAAAAGGGTTGCAAAGACAGTACGGTTAAATTGTTGTTGCATTTGGCACACCACGGACATAAAGTGTCCCTTTCCAAATTTCAATATTGTCAACAGGAGGTTACCTACTTGGGTCACCTACAGTCAAAGGAGGGCAGGAGATTGAACCCTGAGCGCATCAGCGCCATTGTTAAAATGCCTATTCTTAAAACTCAAAGGGATGTGCGCGCTTTTATTGGCATTACTTCCTATTGTCGTCAGTGGATCCCTAACTATTCGTTATTAACAAAACCCCTGCTCGCACTAACCACTAAAGATGTTCATGAACCCTTGCCTTGGACACTTGAATGTCAGCAGTCTTTTGAGCAATTAAAAGGTGAGCTTTGCTCTGCGCCAGGAACACCTGATTATGCAAAGCCGTTTGTGCTGTACGTACACGAGATGGCTGGTTGTGCGCTTTCCGTTTTAACACAGGCCTATGGAGGTAAGCAACGGCCGTGTGCTTATTTTTCTGCCCTTCTTGACCCTGTCGCAAGAGCCCTCCCGAGCTGTCTAAGAGCGGTCGCGGCTGTGGGCGTCTCTATAAGACAATAGGCTGGGCTCGTACTTGATACTGACCTCACAGTCATGGTGCCCCATGCTGTGGATACTCTTTTGAATAAGACCAAGACACAGCACCTCACCAGTGCACGTCTGACCGGTTATGAGCTAACTCTCTTTGCACCACATGTCACGATTAAAAGATGTGCCACTGTGAACCCAGCCACGTTACTACCCCTCCCTTCTGAGAGTGAGGAAATTGACATACATGATTGTAGCTTCCGAACGAAAGGACGGGTAGACTTGACTGATGTTCCCTTATCTGACCCCCAAGGGGAACTATATGTCGATGACTCTTCATTTAAGCTACCAGATGGCACTACAACAGCTGCATATGCAATCACAACACTGTCCACGAGTTCCCTATCAGTCGGCCCAAGCTGCAGAGCTCATTATTCGAGCCTGCGAGTTGAGTGAGGGACTGGCTGTCAGTATCTATACTGACAGTCAGTATGCCTTTGGAGTCGCCGATAATTTTGGGCGGCTCTGGGCAGAGAGAGGGTTTCTCACTACCCATGGGATGAAGATCCAGCATGGCCCCCTTATACATAGGCTTTTGTTGGCTTTGACACTTCCCAGGAAATTAGCGATAGTAAAGTGCAGCGCCCACAGGATAATTACTGATAATGTGGGTAAGGGGAATGCCTTTGCAGACCAGACAGCTAAGGAGACAGCCCGGAGAAAGATGAAAAGGATGTTTGTAGCAGGTCCCGCTAGGTGGGTGCCCGAGGTCACCATGTTTGAGGATACGCTGGAAAGTGTCAAGGAGATACAAAGTGAGGCAATGATTGAGGAACTGGCAATATGGCAGGAAAGCACAGCATGTTTGGATGAGGAGGGGTGTTGGACTGATAAGTCAGGGAAGCAGAGATGGATGCTACCAGATGCATATGTTCTTCCCGTAGTCACCATGGCACATGGGCCAGCTCATATCAGTGCTAAAGGTGTTTGTAAGTTGCTAGACCCTGTATGGCAAAATTATAATATCCCAAAGACTGCCGCCCATTTGGTCAAATATTGTATGGTGTGCATGATTCACAATCCTGTAAATGGTACCCCTATGCCACCTGGTAATTTTGCACCTCCCACTTTCCCTTTTGAGGTCCTCCAGATAGAATACTTAGAAATGGATCGAGTCAACAATTTGAAATATGTATTAGTGGTGGTTTGTGCATTCAGTAAATGGGTCGAGGCCTATCTCACGAAAGAGAACACTGCCATAGCGACTGCAAAAATACTCCTGAAGGAGTTCTTTCCTCACTTTGACTTGCCCCGTTTGATTTGGAGTGAGAACGGAAGCCACTTTAATGCGAAAGTAATTCAGTTAGTTTGTGAGGGACTGCATATCAGACAAAGATTTCATGCTGCAAATCACCCCCCGTCAGCAGGTTTGGTTGAGAAGTACAATGGTACTCTCAAACGGAAATTGGCAAAGATTCAGGAGAGCACAGGGTTGCAGTGGCCAGATGCTTTACCATTAGCCTTTTTGTCCACAAGAACAACAGCGCATTCTAGGACAGGACTGTCACCCTACGAGGTCGTGTTCGGGCGCCCGGCAAATGTCTGGGGCGTCCTGCGTCCTCGTAGATTTTCTGAAATTGAATATCCTCTGTTAGTGGACTATCTGTATGAGTTAACTAAAAGTCTGCGTTCTATTCACCAACAGATCCAGGATTCTCTCCCGCCAGTACCCAAGGGATCAGGACATGATATTCGGCCTGGTGATTTTATTCTAATCCGTAATTTTCAGAGGAAGAAGAGCTTGGAGCCGAGGTGGAAGGGACCAGTCCAGGTCCTCCTTGCCACCCGCACTGCAGTGAAGGTCACCGGCCGAAAGAACTGGATTCATAGTCAACACTGCCGCAGAGTGCCTCTACCCTTGCCTTATGATCAGTGGGTCAAAGAAGGAATTGGGGACTCGGAGTGGGAGCAAGTCCCACGATTTGTCCCCTTTTCGGATGCTAAGCTCACCTGGACCCAAACGGAGGCCGAGAACAATGATGTACTAAATGCAGCAGTGCCCCCAGAGATCAAGGCTATTCAAGAGTCCTTTTCCACTGGCCTCTCTGTGTCTGAGCCCCTTTTTACTGACCCCTCTGTGCCAGGAGTAGCCAGGTACAATTTGCGCCCCCGACGGAAGAACAGTGCACCAAAGGAGAAGTCAGATTAGCAGGGATGGACTGCGCAAGTCAGACAACAGTAGTTTAGGGAGAGGTGAGATTGGTGCATTGTTCGGACATTGGACAGGATAGATCGAACGTGCTCCCCTGGAGGGTGGGTACATTATCCTGTGCGACGTGGGATTTTTTCAAGAGCTAGGATCGAACAGCTCCACCGCCGGTGCTCAAGAGTGCCAACGTTGATGAACAATAGGAGTCTACCAGTGAGGCTCAGACGGACACTGGGAACACTTGCCCCCCTTTTTCTTTGTCACCAGTTCCACTGCATTCCTTTTTTTCCCTTGCTCTGTAATGTATCCGTTTGGTCAGCCCATTACTGAGGAAGAACAGCCGTTTGCACCTCCGTGCCCAGAGCAGGTTGGTCTACGAAAAGTAAAATAGTTTTTGCATCAATAGTTGTCATTGCACTAATAGTTGTATTGGGGATATCCTATTTTCTGGACGAGAAGTATCCTGTGCATTCTTTGGTTGGTACAACACCCGTCCCCCCTGAACACATGTTTGTTACTTTGGCTCCTCACAAAGGGGAGCACCGAAAGACTTACACTGATAATGTTTTTATACAAATATTGCACCAAGCTCATGATGTGTCTAACACAACAAATTGTTGGGTCTGTGGATTGCTCCCATCAGTTACTCACAAAAGCAATAATCTGGTGTCCATGCCTTTGTCATACCTAGGAAGTTGTGAGGGCTGGTTCGAATTGCTTGTGATGGTACACCACCATTTCCATCACTACTCCCGTCAGGTTATGACCACTGCTGATTCTAACACTGTGACTGATTATATACGTTTCCATCATGGGTTTATTCCCATAGGTAAAGCAGGACTAAACATCTCTGGTACTTTGCCCCCAAACTCCTGTATGCACAAATATAACAAGGTGAAGAATAGCACATGGCTTCAGATGGAAATGGCTGATTTTCAGAAATTCAATACATCTGAGTACTTCCGCTCCTTCCAAGACCGTAATGTGACTAGGGATAAGCCAATACCGGTGTCTGTGGTCAGCTCCACAGCTGCTTTCTGTGTCCAGGGAAGGGGGAGGTAGAGGCGGGGGATAGCAAATGTAATTTTACATTCCAACTTAGCACGGTTAATAGTCCACCTTTGGTTTTGCCCCCTAATGTCTACTTCGTTTGTGGATCCCAGGCTTATGTCTGGCTGCCTAGGGGATGGTCAGGCAGATGTTACCTCTCTTTGCTTCTTCCCCCAGTGTATGTTGCTCCACCCAATTACCATAAGGACCATTGGCTGCAGCGTCGGAGTGTACATTTGCCCCGAGTTAGACGGGTTATTAGCACAGAAGATATAGATCAGACAGATACCACTTTGCAACAGTTTGAAGATGCCATGAAAGGTATTGTACCCTTTTGGGGCCCCATGTCTAATAGCCTCAAAATTCATCGGCTCACGAGAGTTGTAGAGGGGGTCATTAATACAACAGCAGGAATTCTGACCAATATCACTGCTGAGCTTCAGGCTACGAGATTCGTTACCTTACGAAACCGGATGGTGTTAGACGTCATCCTTGCTGATCGGGGAGGGGCCTGTCACGTCATTGGTAGGAGCTGCTGCGTATACATACCTGACCCCGCCCCCAATGTATATGCTGCCATACAGAAATTACACAGACTCTCCTCTGACATTCACCAGGAAAGTGGTACTTGGACCCTATCTGGGTGGTTTTGGGGTCTGTTTACGTCCTGGGGTTGGAAGATCCTTGCTTTCCTAGCTCTAGTCGCTGGTATTTTCCTCACATGTTGCATCTGTATACAATGTCTCCTGGCCTGTTGCTCTTATTGTGTTACCCTTCTCACCCCAAAGCAGAAGACGCCCATCCATGATACCCATACTGTGATTATGACTCAGAAAGAAATAGATAGTTTTTTGCAGATAGACGAGGGTATATTCGAGGACTCATCTTCCCTTGATGCTGAATACATGGATTGCTCTGAATTCTCAAGATCATTTGTTATATACATGCCATACTACACTCCATATTCTCTCAACTTCAAATGGTTAGCTTCTGCTAAAAGGAGGGTCTGTGGAAATGTAAATGTTATGCACTCGTTTTGCTTGCATATTGCTCTATGTAAAGTTAGCATGTGCGGCACCATTTTAAGTTGAGCCGCCATTTTGAACCGTGATTGAAACTAACCCTAGCTTGCTGAGAAATGTCTCCATTCGGTTTTTTCCTCTTTTTCTTCAAGGTTTAACGCTGTCTCGCTGAGTACATTGTCCTCGTTAGCACATACCTTTCCCACTAGATACAGGTCTTCTCCCACCAGCCCAGTTGCAGGCACGGGCAGGACGACCTCCATTTATAGATAGCGTGTACCCAGCCTTAGAATTGAAACCTATTCTACTGTGCCTCTTTGTTTTAGCTGTGTGAGCCTGGAATTTTCCATCTTGGGTGGTGCTTTCATTGGTTTGAGATGTACTTAAGGTAACTTCATGTTGGCTGAAGCCAGTCCCTCTGCAGCAAACTAAGGAGGCTGGTCAGACCGGACTCCACTCAAGTGTACTTCAAATAAATACCTTTGGTTTGTATTCTCTACTGTCTGACCGACTCTTCATTTGTGAGGAAGGCTGAGAGGTGGTCCGAGTGACCCGAGTGACCCTAATCGGTCACTTCCTTCACATGCCCGGAGCACCAATATTCCAAAGGGTGCAGCAGGGAGCTGCCTGACTTAATGTCATTCAAACAGCAGCTTGTCCACCCCACTTGGTCTCAGTCGGATCCTGTTAAAGACATTGTAATCAGCCCTTAATTGACCTCAGCGTAATTGTTAGCACCCCATCAACAGGGCGTTTCCCCAGGAGGCTGGAAGGGTGGGGGCGGTTTTGCAGGGTTTCTGCAATATCAGCCTACAGTAACAAAAGCATCAAGCAAGCATATCCACTCATTTTTGTTTCCAGCCTCCCCGGGCCAGCCAGTGCTTCACACTTGCCCCCGCCCCAACTCACCCCCCACCCCAAAACTCCCCTTGTAGTGGTCACTACGCACCGTGCGGGCTAGTCCGACAAAATTGCCAGGGCTGCTTTGGGTTCCCAGTCCGACAGTGCCCATCAACCCCCTGCCCTCCTCCGAATTTCCTTACCTCCTGCCATCACACCGCAACGACCCCCCACCCCCACAACAAACACCAAATTTTCTTTACGCCCAGGGCTTTGTCCCGGTCAATCCAATTTAGGGCTGGCCTGACTGTGCTGTCACTGTCCGGAGCAAGATGGCGAGCGATGGAAGAGCCAGTGCAGACAAAACCAAACACTTTGAGGTCTAATCACCAGCATCACTTAAATAATACCTGTCTGGCTTCAACTAATACAGATACCGCAAGACCCAGAATTTACGTACGTTGCGTGCCACGGAGGCTCCTTAGAAATGAACCGTATTCCCACTTCTGGGAAAACGTTTGGAATTCTAACATGACAGTGAGGTACCGGGCCGGTTGAAGAGGTGGAATTGTTGTGTTGAGTTGGCCATACGGTCGGTCGCTGTCTGTAATGGCACAGACGAGCTAAAAATGAATGAATGTAATGCGGCCCACAGTAATTGACAGGAGCTGATATTAAGCCAGGCCTTCAATCTATGGATGTGTGTCTCAAGTAACTACGGAGAACGACATGGGGCGCAGAAAAAGAGGTCCCTGTGTCCCAAACGGATGTTGGACCTATTAGAACGCTGCAGCACTTGGAGACAGAAGTGGAACATGTTTAGAACGTTGAGGAAATTAATAGGGGTCACGGTTAGGGCAAATCAGACCACCATCTTACTCTGCACCGCTCTAAATATCCCTCCTTCCGTCCTCGAGTGCAGGCGAGGCTCTCCGTTGAGACGCCAGCCGTCAGATCCGTTGGGTGTGCGCGCGCCATAAATGACCTACTTAAGTCAATGCCGTTCATATCCGGGAAGAAAGGGGGCTGGCCCATCCCGTAGTCCCCATTAGCCACTTGATACCTGTCTTCATGGGAATTAGACTGGCTTATTGGGGTCGGGACCGGACATATCACGACATGTCGTCACTTCTCAAGGACCGATATGGAGGGGTGGGTTAATTATACGCCTGATTCTACGCATTGTCATAGGGTATCATTTACGGTTTGGAAAGCAGCACGGCAGATCCCAGAGGCCCTTGACAGTCCGTGGATGCACCCCCCCTAAGACTTTCAGTGCCTCGAAGGCTGTGCCCGGCCTTCCAAGCTTCCATGTTCCAAATGTAACCAGGGCTGCTAATAAAGCAACCTGTTTCTTTACTTTAACGTGTGTCCGCATCATTACACCGGAGACCTTAAATATAAAACGCAGTGCCTCTGCCGTGCCGAAGTGCCCGCCTGTCCCGCACCCGCCTACCCCGAGCAGCAAAGGTGCGTGATACGTGCGAAGGCGTGGCACCCTCTGGGTAGCCGCCAGCTGCCTGCAGGCAGCAGGGGGTGGGTAATGGAGGTAGGCGGATGAGAGCGATGCGATGGAATGAAGCTCACGGAGCATGATTACACCTACCCTCCCCCACCTTGCTAGAAAGCGGCAGCTCAAACCATTCGCCATCACTCGGAGAGGGAGGCAGGTCTGCGGTCTCCATGGAAACAGATGGAGTTGCTAGGAGACAGTGGGATGGGGTGCTGAGAGAGAGTGGGAGGAGAGGACCAGAACACAGTGTGCCGCAGGCTACAGCCATCTTGGAAGATTGGTTGGCGTCCCCTGGCGAGTCCCAAAGGTGACTGTCATTCAGAGGACGGCACCTGACAGGGTAAAGGCAAACCGGCCTATAGGAAAATCGAGAAGATAAGGGCAGGCCGGTGTAACTGAAAATTCGTGAGGGACGCAAGTGATGTTTCGGACGGTGTAAACTTCATCGCAAGCTGATTGGACCGCAGGCAAGTCAGTCACATGTCTGGCCATACCCCTAAAAGGATGGTAGGACTCTGGCAGAAACGGTCTTCTGCAGACCGGCGCCTCTGAAAAATACAGCATGATTCGGGTAGAGGTAGTCATGTCACACTGGTGCACCTAAAAGGAAAGTCAGGCTTGGGCAAAGACACCCATATTTAGCTGGATTCTTCTGTAGAACCTCTAAGACTGGGGCAGAGCCAGTCACGTCAGGGTGGTGCCCCTGAGAGGACATTAAGGTCGTGGACGAGTCAGTCGCCTGCCCGGCATGTGCCTTCCGAAAGACCTTGAGGCTGGGGAACAGTCAGACATGCCAGCCCTATTTGCTTCAGCTTTCATCTCCCCTCTCTTTGCCTTTCCTCAGCTTTGTCTTCCTTTTGATCTCCCCTCACTTGCGCTGCCTTTCTCGGGTTGCTTTACATCTCGCCATTTTACCTCTCCTCTTTTACAACCACTCTCTTTTCCCCACTCTCCCATTTCTCTTCTCTCCACCCTCTTCTCATTTCCTTACCCAATCGCTCCCTCCCTACCATTCTCTCCCCCTTTTCTTTCTTCTCCTGCTCCCCTCTCTCATATTTTCCTCCCCCGATCAATCTCTTTCCCTGGGCGAGGGGTAGCAGGGACATCTTAAAGGGGGGCCCCGTCTGGAACAGCTTTGAATTTATTTATGATCCAATTTCATGTGTTTCATGCCCTCTTTGGCCTGGTCACTGACAGAGCACAGGCACACTGCTCCAAATTCGAAATATGTTTCAATCGACTATTCAGGCAAAGTGTGTGTTTTCAATATTATAATACAGCAGCAGCTCACTTATACCATTGCACATCATCTTTGTGAGCCCCTAAGAGTTCTCACATTTGAGGTCCTGTTTTGATCTAAAGAAACTTTTTTTGAAAAGATGTTGCATTAAACATTAACACAACATTTCTCCGCAAAATGTCTGTAAAAGACTCTCACACATCACCCACATTAAGAATAAATTAAAGGAAAACGCTATTTAAAACAATCTGTTTAAGAATTATTCAATGTCATTAGGGCAGGGGACTCTGCAGAATAGAGCCGGCTCTGTCACTGGGCCCCCTGAAAGGCTAGGGCCTAAGGTCAGAGCCCACTTTGCCCATGCATTAAAACTTCTCTGGGGGACAGAGGGGAAAGCCCTGCCCACTTTGCCCATGCATTAAAACTTCTCTGGGGGACAGAGAGGAAAGCCCTGCCCACTTTGCCCATGCATTAAAACTTCTCTGGAGGGCAGAGGGGAAAGCCCTATCGGTTGGGGACATTGAGTGATTTTCAGGGTTGCATGGACCGAAGGAATCCTCGGCTCAGCCTGTCCTGATTTGACATCTAAGGGCGAATCCCACAATTGTTCTATAGACATGTACACAATGTGCTGCTGCAGTGAAAATAATGTTTCCAGGTACTTTGCACCTATTAAGAAACATTTGTGGGATGAGGGTCACACTAACCTCTCCCCGTTTCCAGAGGTCAGGCTCTCTAACTGCACATACTCAATCTATTATAGGGCTGCTAGTAAAACATTTTCCAGGTGTCACTTTCTCCCCCTCATTTCTGTTTCCGTCTCTTTCCCCCCTTTCATTGACTTTCTCTCAATGTGGCTCACCAGTTGCCTTTTGAGTTATTCCCAAAATAAACTATAATGTTCCTGCTTTATCCCTTCTCTCCCGGGCCCTCCCTTTCTTCTCCCAACCCCTTGTCTTGACCCCAATGCTCTTATGTTCCTCTGCCCTGTAGGACAGGAAGGTCCGGCTGATGTTAAACGATTGCCTGTGGTGGGAAGCGGGGCACAGAGGAATGGGGTTGTCAGGGTTGACCAAAGTCACTGGTCACATTACACATATTTCTATTATGGTTAAAACTGCCCAATGAAATGTCTCCAACTTTCATGTGCTTAGTCACCTCCAAGCACAACCAGCGGCCCTCCCTGCTGGCGCGCCCCAGTCCTAGCCTGTAGTACTGCATTACTTCCTGCATTTCTGTGTTATGTTACCTGCATTTCTATAGCACACTTCTAGCTTTTGTGTGGTCTTGGAGCTCTTTCAGTTTGGGCACACTTTGTGCAAAATACTTGGGTGCATACTTATGAGAGCTTTGCGTCATGTTCGCACCACGCAACATGGTACATACGTGACGCAAACCTCTAAGTCATATTTTTGAAGCCACGCAAAGTCAATTTGCATGGCTTAAAAAATATGGAGTAATGCAGTGCTGTGCAAATCGCTGCGTTGCGTTACTGTGCCCAAGGGAGGCATTCCATGGGCGTTGCGTGGGTGTTCCCACGCAGCTCGCATTGTTTTTGACGCATTCCCAGATTTCCCAAAGCTGGTAAACCTGGGAATGTGCCAAAAAGATACGACTCCCCAGGAGAGGCGTAACAAGGAGAAATATCTTTATTTCTCCTTGCTACTTCCTCTTTCTATGTGCGCTGCAGGAAAAAGCCTCTCAGGATTGTTTTTGTACAGGAAGGTGGCCCTTACTGCACAAACAATCCTGCCTACAACACAGGCACCCTTGCACCATGGTGCCTGCATTGGAGCTAGGCTGCCAAAACGGCGCCTGCGCATGGGGAAAATTCAGGAATGCACTGAATGGGGATACAGTGAATTTCTGCTCTTTCCCAGTGACGCAGCGAAGCAAGGAGACTTGCTGCGCTGCACTGCACTGCACCACTATCCCATAAATATGTCCCTTGGAGTTCTCATTTATCGGAGTCATAGTGTACTGGAGTCAATGTGAAGATTTGTTTGCCCAATGCATCCTTTAGTAGTGGTTTGTATTCGGACTTTAGACTAGTAATTGATGTCTGTCCTGTCAGGGATCTTTGTTATGCACTCTGTCCTGGATCAGTGTGCTGTTATTCCTTGCTGTTTATTCCACCTAGTTGGTGTCATAGCGAAGATTTGATTGCCCAGTGTATCCTTTAGCAGTGGTGTGTGTTAGATTCTGGGACTAGTAACTGGTGTATGTCCTGTCAGGGATCTTTGTTGTGTACTCTGTCCTGGATAAGTGAGCTGTTGGTCCTTCCTGTTTATTCCAACTTGCTGTTGTTGTAGCGAAGATTTGGCTGCCAAGTGTATCCTTTAGCAGTGGTGAGTATTAGTTACAGGGACTAGAACTTGGTGTCTGGTTTGCCAGGGACCTTTGTTGTGTACTCAGTCCTAGATGAGTGCGCTGTTGGTATTGCTGTTTATTCCATGAAGGTTTGTCTGCCCAGTTTATCCTCCAGTAGTGGTATGTATTACTTACTGGCTCTAGTAATTGTTGTCTGTCCTGTCAGGGATCTTTGTTGTGCACTCTGTATTGGATGATTGCGCTGTTGGTTCTTGTTATTTATTCCCTCTTGGTTCAGGACAAGGTTGCCTATTGCAAGACTAAGGATGAGTGTTTTCTCCGGACTCGCCATTAGCTAATTTGTTGCTTTGGATGCAGTCACTGTCATGAATGTGGGTACCTTCAAGCAAACTTGTTTTGAAATTTTCAGCTGCGTGGCTTACTGTAGGGGCAGGGGGTGCTGTTGAGAAGGAATTGCCTTTCCACTGTATGGCTTTACGTTACCACTGTTTGCACAGTGTGAACAAGACTGACTAGACACACTACACTATTTGTAGTGTGCAGTTGGTGTAGGCAGGCACAGAGGAGCTGATTCACAAAAGCATTTATGAGTACAGGCCACAATACTGAAGAGATACTCTGTTACATACTTTTACATGACTTTGGTATTGGCTCCAGAGAGTATAAATGCTGCACTATTTGTATTGCATGCTTAGTGTATCTTGTTCATTGAGTGGTGTAAAAACCACTGCACTATTTAACTCATGCACTTAGCTTATAAACCCTGCATTATTTGTATAATGAGATTAGATTAGCACTTCCTTATCTGTATTGTGTGCTGGGGCGGCCGGCATGGCTCGCAAGTGGCAGGGCCGGCAGGTCGCGGGGGGGGTCACGGGTCACGCGGGGGGTTCACTCATATTAAAAAAATAAATAAACTTACCTTGGCTCCGGGTCCTGCGTCTCCGCTCCTGCTCTTCTCCGTCTCGGACGGAAGCACAGCCAGGCCCTCTGACCAATCACAACACTGCAATGCAGCATTGTGATTGGTTTTGAGCATCATGGTTCGACGCTCAACCAGGGAATGGGGACCTGGGATTGTTCTCCACGCAGGCTGTAATGCAGCCTGCATGGAGAATGGGGAAAGTGCGTCTGACTGGTTTGGGCGGCCTGAGAGGGCCGACCAAACAGTCATTGCTCACTTAGGAGTTGGCAAACCACTCCTCCCCTGCCCTGCTCCGAGAAGCAGGAAGTCTAAAATTATGATAACTTAAATGTATTATCATTTTAGGCTTCTTCTTCACACTGCTTAAAAGCAGTGCGGCGACGCTCCTCCGCCATAGCGGTTGAGCCGCTACTGATTGTGTGTTTGTTGAAGGCAGGCAGACCAGTGGCGGCTCTTCCAGTATGGCAGAGTAGCGTGCCCACCCTGCCAGCGGCCTCAAAATGTGAAAAATAAAACGATAATAAAATGTGTTTATCATCGTTTTATTTTTCCTTTCCTGACGCGTCTTTAGGGCGGGGCCATCGCGGGGGGCAGTTAAAAGAGGAGCGGTGGCACTGCAGTCAGTGCGCATGACGGTTTGGCCAGCTGTCTCAGGTCGGCCAAACCGTCATGCAAACTGACATCTCCGCAACCCGAACTGCATTGCCGGTTGGAGAGAATAGCAGGTGTAGGCTCCCAGTCCCCTTTGGAATGGAAAACGAGCCCACTCAAGCCAATCCCAGCGCTTCTCTCATGCATGAGAGAAAAGCTGGGATTGGTCGCAGGGGAGTCTGGGAGCCTCAGCAGAAAGGAGAAGAGCGGCGATCAGCAAGGAGAAGGTAAGTTATTTTTTTTCTTTATTTTTGTCGTCCGTCCGTCCCCCACCTCACACCCCTCCCCCGCCCACCCACTCTGCCATGAGAGCAGCTGCTACTGAGGCTGACACATACTACAAACACTGCACCATGGGACGTATGTAGTTAGTCTTGGACTTTAAATCCTGCTCTGTTCCTTAAGATATGCTGTGTGCAGCCGGATCTAAGGATGTTCTTATTGAAGGCAAGTTATAAATCCTGCAACATTTTTATCATGCGCTTCATATAGCCATGTGTGCAAACGTAGACATTGTATAGTTTATATTGTGTGTTTAGTGCAGAAAGACAGTATGGACTGTACTATTTGCATCCCATGTTTAGTGGCAAATAGCACTGTGTGATAGCAGTGGTGCCAATGTTACAGAAAGTCTTTCTTCCATTATTCTAACAAGGATTCAAGTGTTAGGAATTATGAGATTGAAGTACCTCCTGCTCACCATTGTGGTGAGGTGAAAGGGGAATAAAAGTAAGCAATAACCTCAGTGTGTGAATTCCCTGAGCAACTATTATCTTCTCAACGGGTCCAGTCTCAAAACAAGCCTCGGCAAAGCCAATAGGTCTACACGTTTTTTTTATTGCACACATTTGTTACAAAAATACTGAGAGCAAAAAAAAAAAAAAAGAACATGCTGCCATTTAAATGTGGTGGCCATATGCTTGCAAAAAAATTACATTTAAATAAGTTAATAATCACTCATAATGGTACCTTCTAGCATGCAGGGGTACTTGGAATGGGAATAGAAAACTTTTGTAGTTTTACTGCTAACCACAGGTTCATATGATTCTTTGCTGGTCCTAAAAAAATGTACTCTGGGCGCTCAGTTACTGTAACCTGAGCTATAGTTTAAACCCACGAGACTGGCTAAAAAATGTTTTAAAAAAGGCACAAAATGGAAAGAAAAAACATCAAAAGGAAAGTATTGTCCCACCAGCCCAGTACTGAAGAGTAAATCTATTTGGGCAGATGTTCACATGTGGTCAGGTTAAATGGGTTGAATGTGAAAAGGTTGCAGAAATATTACCTTCAGTAAAAAAAAAAGAATGACCTTGGAAAAAATACCAAACTTATGTAGAAAAGACACACCAGGATGTTGCGTAACGTTGGAGCTGGGGAACCAGGTTTGAGTCTCGGCGTCGGCTCTATATCCTGTGATTCTGGGCAAATCACTTAATCTCCCCATGCCTACCAAAAATGAATATGTCCTTGTGTATTGTAACCAGTGCGCATGTAAAGTGCTCCAATACCTTGGGGTCGAGTTTGCACTATATAAAACTGCAAAAAAAAGAATGTATTAAAAAATGTAAGGCGAAAATGGAGCTGAGCAGGTTCAACAATGTGTAAGAAACATTCTTTGCAAATGAATGTCATTCATCCCTCAGATGGATAGTTTAAGCCAGAATAGTGTAGGCACAATTCCATGCTCTGTATTCTTTTTAACTTTTCATTATTATAGATAAGCAGGACCACTGGAATTATGCTGCAGGGGAGAACCAAATTATACAGCGGGTTTGACGGCAAAAAGACAAATTATGCAGTATACAGCAGAACATTTTGTGACAGTATTATTTCATTATTTTGTCATTTTTACATATGTTGACGCTGTCTGGGCAAAAGTTTCACCTTATTATAATCAGTTTAAATCCTAGTGACAGCATTCAGCAACTGGAAGGTGACTAGTTAACCTTTGTAAACGAACCTGCGATGTGCAGCAGCACATAAGGAAGCATTGTTAGTAATATTTAATCCCTTTGAGCAGTGGCAAACATTTTCTTGCTAAAATCTACAGATTATGCAGCATATGATGGACCATATGGCAAGTGCAGCAAAGCCATAGTTATATGGAAAACGGTTTGGTTTAAGTATTGTAATTGCATTTATATAGCACTTACTACCACTTACGAGGCGTCGAAGCGCTTTTCGGCGAGTAGGACACTACTCCAGAACCCAAAAAGGATTAGTGGTGCATTAGTATAGGGAAAGGGAAATTAATTTGAGAGGTGGACATGTGAGTCTGTTAATTAGATTGAAAAAGGATAGTGGAGGGATAGGAGAGGGAAGGGGTTGCATTTATATAGCGCTTGGTACACCTAATGATGCGTCAAAGTGCTTGGCACCCCGAATGATGCATCAAAGTGCTTTTCAGCGAGTAGCACGCTACTCCGGAACTCAAACAGGATTAGTGGTGAATTAGTATAGGGAAATATGGAATTAGTTAGAGCGGTGGACATGTGAGTCCATGATTTGGATTGAGAAGGATAGTGGAAGGATAGAAGAGGGAAGGGTCTACAAAGGGTTTATTTGGAGATACTAGCAGCAGGAGGAGGTTTGGGATGAGTAGAGGGGAGGAGTGAAGAGTCAGAGGGAAGGGTTTAGGAGGCTTATTTGAGAGAATTGAATAGTAAAAGAGGTTTGAGATGATGCAAGGATGAGTAGAGGAGGGAAGAGTCTAGAAATGGTTATTTTGGTGATCATAGTAAGGGTAGATTAGAGAATAGTCTAGAAAGGGTTATTTAGAGGATCATAGTAGTAGAATGGGGTTTGGGATGAGAGTGGAGGTAGAGGATATATTGAGAGAGGTATAGGGTGAGAAATAGGGTTGTACATTGGAGAGAGTAGTAGATTAAGGTTTGGGATGAGTCAGAGAGTGAAGGTAGAGAATATATTGAGAGAGGTATAGGGTGAGATATATTCAGTGCATTGGATATGCTGAATTAGGAGTAAAGTAATAAATATAAAGATACATAAGTACACAGAAGGTATATATGTATAAGTACAGTAATATATCTAGATTTAAGTTGTATATATTAAACTCAGACTTTTCAAGCGTTGCTGTACTTTATGCTAATTTATTTGTTGTTTTATAATATTTTTTGTTTGTTACTTATTTAATAGTGAAGCAATAGTAGATGAATAGTTATGATAAAAATGTACTTATTTATTCAGTGACCTGTATTCATGTTACACATAGAATAAAATAACCCTAAGTAATATGTACATTTATTAGGCAGAATAAACAAATATCTATATATTTATAAACATGATTATTATACACATTTATACAAAGAAATACACATATCTAGGTACACATATACAATCCAAATAACTGCTTATATACATAGGGATATGCTGTATGTTCATGCTTGAGTATGGGGGGTGTGTGGGGAAGAGCCAACTCTTGAGTAGTCTTCTGAAGATAAGGTAGTTATCCGTGGATCTTATGTTTAGGGTAAAGAGTTCCATAGTTTGGCTGCTTGAACAGAGAAGGACGTGCCACTTATGTTTTCTTCTTGTATGGTGGTTCCAGTCTAGAGTGTAGGTTCCTTTGTTGAATGTATTTGGTGATTTTATTCCTGATGAAGAGCGGTCCTGTTCCATGTATCGCTTTGTGGGTGATACAAAGCAGCTTGAATGTGGATCTTCTGGCAATCGGTAACCAATGTAGGGCCTTCAAGGGAGTGGAAATATGGGCTTGTGGTTTTATGTGATAGATTAGTCTCGGAGCAGAGTTCTGAATCCGTTGCAGTCTTTTCATAGTTGTTAAACATGATCCGTGGTGGAGGCTATTGGCGCAATCAAGTTTAGACAGAACAAAAGAGATAGCCTTGATCTTATGTGGAAATTGCAGGTGGGGGAAGATGCGTCACAAAGTTTTTATAAGAATGAAACTTGAGCTTGCTAGTTTTTCCACTTGGGCATTCATTGCTAGCTTGGCGTCCATGGTAATTCCAAGGTTTCTTACTTCCTTAGATATTTTAGGCAGTGTGCCCAGATTGTCGGCCAGGAGGCGAGTGGATCATAATTTTTCCATTCACCACATGAGAGTATTCCCGTTTTGGAAGCATTCAATTTGAGATGGCTCCATGCCATCCACTGATCAATGGCTCTGAGGTAACTGAAAATTTGTGAGTTTCCAATGTCTTTGGGGATTTCCAGTTTAAGGATTATTTGTATGTCATCTGCATAGTTATAGTATGTGAGGTGAAATTCATTGATTAGTGCCGGTAATGACTTCATGTAGATACTGAATAGCATGGGTGAGATGATAGAGCCTTGATAGACCCCTGCTTTTCTGAAGTATGGTTTGGATGAGAAAGGGGGTATGGATGACATTTGTTATGTTTTGAAGGTAGGATGTGATCCAGTCGATGCCAGCTTCATAGAGTCTTTGTATTAGAGTGTCATGGTCAACTGTGTCAAAGGCAGCTGAGAGGTCCAAGAGAAGTAGTGCAGCAACCCCGTTCCGGTCAACTGTGTTGTTAAGGTCATCCAAGATGGCAATGAGGGCAGATTCTGTGCCTCTTCCTGGACGGAATCCTGTTTGGAAGTCTGAAAGTATGGAATTATCTTCAATGAATTGTGACATCTGGGCGATCAGTTTGCCCAGGAAAGATCCATTTGTAACCGGTCTGTAGCTGTCGGGGTTAAGTGGGTCTAGGTTTGTTTTCTTTAGTAATGGGAGTATGCATGACTTTTTTAGGTCTTCTGGAAATAGTCCCACAGGTAAGGAATTGTTGATGATTCTTCTTACTGGTGTGGCAGCAGAGGTAGTTAGAAGAATTTTCTAGAAGGTTTGTGGCGGACATGGGTCAGAAAGGCTGCCGGCAGGCCTGCTTGCTTTGACCAGGTCCATACATTTATTGTGTGATACTTGTTGGAAGGAATGTGGAGGCTGGGCTAGCCTACTCTTGGAGGGCTGCTTTGGAAAAGTGTCGGTACTGGGAGTTTTTCGTTGTTTCAAATAGGAGTCCAACGCATCTGCTTTGATTGTGTATTTATTTGCCAGTTTGTCTGTGAATTCTTGAGTAATGGGATGAGCTCCTTCTAGGCAATTTGGTTTATGAAATTCGGTGAGAATTTTATAGAATTCTTTATTTGTACATTTAGCATTTTGAATTATGTCTGAATAGTCCCTTTTCTTAGCTTTTTTGATTGATGACTTATATAATTTGTTAAGTTTCCGTAGGCGAAGTTTGTCTTGATTGGTGTTTGTTTTGAGCCAGGTGCGTTGTAGCTTTCTGATTTGCTGTATTATCTCTTTTAGCTCTGTATTTCTCCAAGGTGCCTGTTTTCTTTTGTTCAGCTGTGCTGTTCTTAGTGGTATTAGGATATCAAAAGCTTCCTATAGCCACTCATATCATTTTTTAACAGAATTTATTGTGTCTAGATCTGTACTGGATGTTAGTTGTGTTTCTAAGTGTTCAAAATTGAGTTTGTTCCACGGTTGATATGCAGATGTATGTAAGGCTGTTTTAGGTGTGTTGCTTTGTGGTGTTTTAATTCGGAAAGCAAGCAAATGGTGGTCTGACCATGTGACTGGAGTAATCGTTTGAATGGTAACTATTTCTGGATTTGCAAAGATAACATCTAGGGTGTGTCCAGCTATGCGCGTGGGATTGTGAACGATCTGATGTAGGTTCAGTGCGTCTAGGCCAGTGATGATTGTTTTTTGATGGGGCATATTTTATTTGCCAAACCAAATGTTTAGGTCACCTAGAATGCATAGGTTGGAGTGCAGTATTATCAGGTTTGAAACTGTGTCTAGAAGTGTGTCTGGGAATGTTGCATTGCTACGTGGAGGTCTGTAAATTAGTAGAAAGTTACAGGAGGAAGATGGTGTAGGGTTGCATTTGGTGAAGAGGGCTTCACAACTTTGTATGGAGAAGTCGTCAGCTTTAATTATATTTAATGTTTGCTTGAACACAACAGCTAGGCCACCTCCTCTTTTGCCTATACGATTTTGTGTGATAGTTTGATAGGCTAGAGGAACAGCTTCATGCAACACTGGAGTCATGTCATCTCCCAACCATGATTTAGTTATGAAGAGTAAGTCAGTGAGTAGGTCATGGAAGTGATGCTTGTTTTTTGACAGTGATCAAGCATTTATTAGTATATTAGTAGGCAGTTTAGAGAACATCTTTTGGTGATGGTGTGACTTTGTGTTGTTGAAGAGCGAGAAGTGTTTTGCCAACTTGTAGCAGGTGTGTCCTTAGTGTTGGTACTAACTGTATGAGGATAGCAATAGTGTAGTTGCTCTGTATTGTAATCCTCATCTAGCAGGCTAAAAAGGCATTTTGATGGGTCTGCGTGTTAAGGTGGTGGAGATGGTTTTTGAGAGTGAGTTGGTGAGCTGTGTTTTTTGGTAGAGTAGCCTTGTTGTGCAGTAGACATGGAGATGTGAAGTGCAGCATGTTGTTTATTTTGTTTGCGTCTGTTTAGGGTGGAAGGTGTATGAGTTAGTGGTGGTGATGCAGCATGTGGGTCATGTTGTAAGGTTCTAAACTGTCCAATGGATGAGAGGTGGTTAAACAAGAATTGCTGTGTTGCTGTATATGTGTTAGGTGTGAGGGAAAGAGAAGAAGCTTGGTAGTAGAGTTGGTTTAGGGTGTGTATTATTTGTGTAAGGATGGGAGTGTGTGCGTTTCTTGTTTGTGACAGAAAGTATTATGAGGTAGTGTGTGTGTGTGTGTGAGAGAGTTTGGTGTGCTGGTGTGCATGTTACGTTTTGAGGAGTAGTGAGAGGAGATGATGATCTATTTGTTTTCTGAGAAGTACTTGAATGTAAAGTATTATTGGCGAGTGAAAGCTGCAAGGTAAAGGGGTTGTTGATGTGTTTTGGAAAGATTGTATGTAGTGAGTGATAGGGGATGGACAAGAGTTAGGAGGGTTTGTGTTATATATGATTGCTGGAAGAGGTTATATGTGTGGTGTAGTGTAGTGTAAGGGTTGGGTGGTTGTGTGTTTTTTTATAAAAAAGATGAGGAGGGTGTTGGTGGATGAAAAGATGGAAGGGTAAGTATAGGTTTGGTGGTGACAGAAAGGGGTCTGTTAGGATAAACTAGAGGATAGAGCTGGTGCTTAGTTGAGCAGGGAGTGCGTGTCTGGATGGGATATAGTTATGTATGGTGTGGATTTAGGTTGTGTTGGCGATGAGTAAATTGGCTAATGGTATAGGATAGAGTGGTGTTTTGTGTGCGAGTGAAGGTGCCATTGTGTGGTAGTTGGGGTAGAAGGGAGTATAGGTGTGGTTTGTTGGTTTTGTAGTTGGTGTTGAAACATTGAAATGTGTGTAGTCTTTTTTGCAGTAAATGTGTGGAGTGCATTTACTGTGAGTGTGTTAATATGTTTGTGGATGTGGATGGGTTAAGAGGGGTGCTGCTGAATGGAAAAAAGGAGTGCATTTCTGGCTCTAGGCCTGACCAGTCCCAAACAGGCCCAAGCAGGCAACTGCCCTTGTCCTCTCCGCACCTTAGCCTTGACGCCCGGGCTGAGACGCCCTGAGCCCTACGCTTAAATAGCCCTAGTGGTCAGGTGACCCCTTCAGCCAATGGGAACCCTAGCCCTAACCCTAGCCAGTCACAACACTAGCTCTAAGCCCTAGGGCCAATAGGAGACAAGGCCCTTACAGCCAATCACAGCCCTAGCCCTAGCAGCCAATCAGAGACTAAACCCTAAGCCCTAGGCCCAATAGAAACCCTAGCCCCCGGAACCAATCAAAACCCTAGACCTATCCACCAATCAGAACTCTAACCCTAAGCCCTAAGTCTAAAAGAACCCCTACCCAGGGGCCAATCAGAGCCCTAGACTTATCAGCCAATCAGAAACATAACCCTAAGCACAATAGAAGCACCAGATACAGCGGCCAATCAGAACACAGATGTAACGTCCAATGGCAAACTTACATACGGAGCGTGTGACCTCAAGCACAGGTTGATGGCCAGGGGGCAGAGAACTGCTCCTGAAGAACAGAATCTCCTTGGAGACAGACAGGCTCAATCCACACTCTGGAGTTCAGCTCTGCAGGTAAGGGCCAAATCTAAGCCACAAACAATACTGCTTTTCCCACACTTAAATAATTCACTCTCCTATCCAAAAATGAGTGCTACATACACTTTCCAAACACAGTTTAAGCCATAAGAGCAGATTTCTGCAGTCTACATTCTGCTTAGCTTAGCTTCTGAGGTGTATTTTGACAAGGGAGCTGGACGTTGATTGCTTTCACACAGATCTTAGCACAGTATAGGGGAAAACTAGGAGGGACATTTAAACAGTTACGGGCAGGTGAAACAGCTCATTTTATACTACAAACCCCACAAACCAACAGGTAAATTTAAGCAGTCACGGGTAGAGGAAAAACACTTTTAAAGTTTCAGGAATAAACAGCACAAAGAATGTCTTCTTACCACCTTCTGGTCTTTTGTGCACTGGAATGTTGGGCACAGGGAAACTTTGGCTAACAAAATGGAGGTGGCTGCCTTGGGGTTCCCTCCACAAACCTTAAGGGGCCTGGGTGGGTGTGAGAGGAGGGCTCTGGGTTGCTTTGGAGCTAGAGACAACCAATCAGCAAACTCAGGCTGCTGGGCAGGGGGCTGGGAGTTGCTCCTCAATTCAGAATCTCCTTGGAGACACACAGGCTCAATCCACACTGGAGTTCAGCTTTGAAGGTAAGGGCCAAATCTAAGCCACTAACAACACTGCTTTTCCCACACTTAAACAACTCACTCTCCTATCCAAAATCGAGTGCTACATACTTTCCAAATGCAGTTTAAGCCCTACGACGAGATATCTGCAGGCTCAAAGCACTCTCTGCTTAGCCTCGAGGTGTATTTTGACTTTTTTTCCCCTTGTTAATACAACAAGGGGGCTGTCCCACATATAGGTGAGTGTTAAATATGTATATAGACACACATAAATATATCAACACGATTCTTCAGGCACACAGAGATAAAGTTGAGGTCCTGGTTTCAATGGTTCATTTATTTCCTTGTAGTTTTCACCACCCTTCATTTATTTCCTTTTAGTTTTCAGCGCCCTCAACTTTATCTCTGTGTGCCTGAAGAACCGTGTTTACTGAATCCCGGACCTCTCCAGTCGAGGAGGATTGGATGGCTCTTCCCTCTTCAGAGCACCAGAAAACACTTAGACACTGAATGAATAAGACTTTGAATTCGATTAGACTTACATGGTAGAGTGCGCCAATATCCTAGCCATCGCATCCATTTTGTTTTACACATAAATATATGTACATATATATACAGTTCATAGTGTCCTTTCATTTGACAATGGGCTTTCTTTGTGTATGTTGTGTTTTCAATATTGACATTCTTATGGTCATTAATCCTGATGTTCAAGCTACAGATTTTAAATCAGTTATGTGTGGCTTTTTGTTAGTTAAAACTGCTCCCTTAAGGCCTAAATCCTAGTTTTAGACATGGTTCTTTCACAATTAAGTTCAATGACATGTCTACACTTTATTTTGTTTAATCCTCTACGATTTTAGTAAAACAAGTCTTTTCTCAAAAGGTCTTTTCTCCATTTGAATTTTACCTCCAAAGGTCATCTTACATAGGTCAAATCACAAGCTGCCTTTTTTTGTGCAATTTTTCACATAAAGCCACTAAATGCCCTTACCAACAATGAAAAAGAGCCAATGGCTGAAGACGACTGACTCATTGTTGCATGCTGCATGCTGTGGGATCAGGGGTATGGGGGTGAGGGGCATAAGCGAAATGTAAATGATGATGTTATGTTATGGATATTTGTAGAGCGCATGGCTACCCGAAGGCGTCCCAGCGCTAGCCGAGAGAGAGGCAGGTCACGACAGCTTAATAGGAGGAGTTTTGAAAAAAACAAGTTTTCAGAAGTTTACGGAAGTGAAGGAGATTTGGTTCCAATCGGAGGTGGAGGGGGAGCGTGTTCCAGAGCTTAAGGGAGGTAAAGCGGAAGGAACGACCACCTCTTCTCATCCTGTTGATTTTGGGGACCGCAGCTAGGTAGAGACTGGATGAACGAAGGAGTCTTATTAGGGTGGTAGGGGTAGACGATGGCTTGAAGTATGGGGGGACCTTTCTTCCAGAAAGATTTGTGGGCAATACATAGAGACTTGAATTTTATTCTGTCCGCAACCGGGAGCCAGCGCAGGGTTTTCAGAGCAGGCCTTGCGGAGTGGCTGTTGGGAATCATAAAAAGCATCCGTGCTGCACAATTCTGGATGACTTGCAGTTTGTTTGTGGTAGCCCTAGGAGCTCCTAAATACAGAGCATTTCCATAGTCGAGGCGAGAGAGGTTTAAAGCCTGGACCATGAGTCTTCTTGCTGAAAAAGAGAGGAGCGGAAGAACTTTACAGAGCATCTGCAGGATGCCGTAGCAGGATGCTGCCAGTTTAGTTGCCTGATGATCAAAAGTGAGTGACTGGTTTAGCCACATGCCTAGACTTTTGATCTGATTTTTGGGTGTAGGTGGGGAGCCGAGAGAGCTTGGCCAAGCTAGGCCGATGTCAGAAATGGGTGAGTTGCCCAGCATCATGAGCTCTGTTTTATCTCTGTTTAGTTTGAGGAAGGAAAGTTCCATCCATTTGGCAACTCTCTCCAGGCAGGGGCCTAGACTGGACGAGGTGGATCCTGGGTGGTTTAGGGCCACCACTAACTGGGTGTCATCGGCGTACGTACCAATGTCTATCCCAAAGGGGAGGACAATCTGTGCCAGCGGGCTCATGTAGACATTGAACAACGTCGGGCTCAGGGATGAGCCCTGAGGGACGCCGCACCCAAGTGGGATTTGATCTGACGAGTTATCCCCTTCAAATACTTGAAAGCTCCTGTCCTTGAGGAAGGACTGTAACCAGGTGATGACACTTCCTGATAGACCAACATTCCTCAATCTGTGGATCAGGATGTCGTAGTTAACAGTGTCGAAGGCGGCACTGAGGTCCAAGAGGATGATGGCCGTCGATCCTCCTTTGTCTAGGATCATCTTGGCCTTTTCAACCACTGCGAGTAATGCAATTTCAGTCCCGTGTTGGGGGCGAAATCCAGTTTGAGACGGGTGGAGTATATTATTAGATTCAAGAACAGCAGAGATAACTGAGTTAACGTGCTTTTCTAGCATTTTGCTGATCCCGGGGAGAAGGGAAATGGGGCAATAGTTTCCAAGTGTATCAGGGTCAAGACTGGGTTTCTTCATTGTGCCCTCACCATGGCGTGTTTCCAGGGTGGGGGTACTAGTCCGGTTGAAATGGAGGAGTTTATCAGCTTCAGCAACACTGGGAAGATAGTATCCCCGGCCTTACTAAGAAATTGGGGAGGTGCTGGGTCATTGGGCGAGCCAGATTTTACTGAGGCACATATATTCACTAGGGCGTCCATGTCTATCAAGGGAATTTCCCTGAGAAAGTGCTCACCGGACATGGAGTGCTCCGTGAACCGCTGATTTAGCAGACCAGGGGATGGAGAGGTCTGACCCAAAACTTTTCTATGTATGTTTAGATGTATGAAATGAGGATTTTTTATTTATTCTTTTTTTGCCAACCTGTGACTGTCAAGGCAGCCAAAGGTGACTTGACACCAGATCTAAACGCATGTACCTATTGGACGGGGCCATTTTACCAGATTCTGGCTTTCTGCAGATTGCCAGCTTAGTTGTCTCCTGACATCAGAGACTTTAGGCTTAATTTAGAGGAGAACAGAAATGACAGCCATGAAAAATGGGCAGAAGTCCTATCCATCCTACACTTTATCCCCTGCCTCATTTACAGGTCGGGTGAAAGGTGTTTTACAGACAAGATTTTCCTGTTCCATAATGTCTTTACTTCCTCTCACATGGCAGCACTCTTCTTGTAAGTCGCCTTCTTACCATTACTTTCTAAACCTTCTGCTTCTTCTAGCCCGGCCTAGGGGAACCTGCTGCCAAAGTGGGCATGGAAGCTAGTTTTGTCTCCCCGAGTGAACCATGAAGAACATGTTGTGCATAATGAGGAGTCAGTTGAGGCAAAAACCTCTTCCTGGCTCAAAGAAGTTGACATGCAACTTGGTGACCTAAAAGTTGCTTATTAATCTCAAAAGCGAGTGTTTAACTCACTGAGCTATTTTACTGGTGCAACTGTGAGAACCAGTGTGAACTAGTGCCACAATATCAACATGCGCTGGATCCCACAAAGTGTGCAGGTTGAGTATTATGATTTGGTCATGTAGGGATTAACAGAATGTCACATTCAAGGGTAGCTACCCGCTACTTCACTGGGCATGAAGGAGAATACAGCTCTTAGTGGAAGTTAAATTGAATGGAAGAGTGATGAATGAGCTGGACCCTAGTAGTAGGAACTCCCTAAAGCATTTAGGCATAGGTGGTGACCAGTCGTGGCGGGCATGGCTCACAGGTGGTGGGGCGGGCGCGGGGTCGCGCGAGTTGGGGGGGACGGGCGAGTGGTCGCGAGGAAAGAGGGGGTCGCGCGGGGGGGGGATTAAATAATACAAAAAAATGTAAAACTTATCTTTCCAGGCTCCCGTGTATTCACTGCTCGGTCTGCTCCTGCTTTCCTGCCTCTGCAGGAACAGGAAGCAGGCAGCCTCTCTCCCCTAAGCCAATCACAACGCTGCAATGACAGCATTGTGATTGGTCGGAATGGCGCCCAGCCAGGTGCCTATGGGGAGCCCATTTTCTCCATGTAGTCTGCATGCAGCCTACATGGAGAAAAGGCAGAGTGCGCATGACTGGTTTGGTCGGCCCCAGAGGGCCGACCAACAGTCAGCGCCCTCAGCAGTGGGCAAGCCTCTCCTCACCTGCCCTAGAGCAGACCCGCCCACCTGCCTGCCCCCAACCAAACCCTTCTGCTTTCTCACAGTGCGAGAACCAGAAACATAAAAGGGTAGTTTTACCATTTTATGTTTTTCCTCTCACACTGCGAGAAAGCAGTGGGGCGACGCTCCTCCGCACTCGTGGAGGAGCCACCCCTGGTGGTGACACCACTTCCGTTGATGGATGTGTATGAGACGGGACTTCACTTTCCAGTAATTCTAGCTGGAAAACAATTGCGGACACGGTGACCGCACTCCCTGCTGTGTTCCCTTCGTAATTACTTCAACACTATGTCCAGATGTGCGTGCACATGCAACTCCGACACCTGCCGTCGTTGGGTGCCAGCTGCTAGGCAGAGAAAGAATGAACCAAAAGGTTGGAGTGGTGCACTACTTCAATAAGTCATTTTAGTCTCGTTATATTGTCTCAGTAGATCCTTTATTTTTCATGAATTTCCAACAATAAAAGATACTAGCCAACGCGTTTCATTCATATACTATGAACTTCTTCAGGGCAATGAATGCAATTCGAAGACAGGGGGGAAAAGGGTCCTAGGTTCCCCCTGGCGTTCCGTGGGAGCTAATTGCAAGCTCTGTCCGTAGCGTGAAGTCGTGGCAATCTGGTAGCGGACATGCACAAATTAATGTGTCTGCGTGGGCCTCCTTGATAAGGGCCAGCACTCGATGGTTCTGATAAGCTGGAAGCTGCCGTCGGCTATATAGTCATAGTATATGAAAGAAACGCGTTGGCTGGTATCTTTTATTGTTGGAAATTCATGAAAAATAAAGGATCTACTGAGACAATATAACGAGACTAAAATGACTTATTGAAGTAGTGCACCACTCCAACCTTTTGGTTCATACTTTCCAGTAATTCTTAGGGATTAAAAAACACATTTTTTAAATGAAATCTTTTTTATGAGATTGATAAACAAATACATTGATTTGAAGTTAAATTACACAAACAGTTAAAAAATAATTATACATCTTAATTATCAACTGTGTCCTGAATATTTCTTTACAATCTTGTTAACCTTTGTGTACAGGAAGAAAGTGTCATAAAAAAGTACTAAAATAACTATAGATCTCACATACAGTTCGATATTTCAGCCTTACAAGTAGTATAGGCAAAGAGCCAGAAGGAAACACAAAAATGGAAATTACTGCACATATATAACAGAACTGGAATTTCAGGGTCAAGTTCAGGTTATTCTGCTTATAATTCAAGAAAACCTGTGCACATTTTTTCAAGGAATTCGTGCCTCTGTCTCATATTGAATGGCACTCTCTCCATAATGGTTGTGTTACACATTTGAGTTGAGAAAACCAATTTGCATCTTTGCCTGTGCTTGTGGACTTCCGGTGTTTCCGAACTACTCTCCGGTTGTCAGAGCCTTCTCTTTCCACAACTTGGTGCCTGGGGTCATCTTTGCTCCTCTTCTAACCGGTTAGTAGTCCAGTCTTCTGTGGAGAGACCCCAGAAACTAACCGGAGCCTTGATAGTGTCTCATCCCCTCTCTCTTTCGCACCAGGAGAACGTGATAAAATTATCCTTTCGTAACTTTACGTTTCCAATATTTGTCATTTGTACCTGCTATCAGGCATTCTAATGAGTAGCAAGGGGTGGGCATCTTACGGAAGATACTCAACGACTGTCCAGCGCACATACAAATTATGTTATGGATACATTTTAGATGATCATGACCAGCGCAGTCCCTCAGGGCAGATGACGTGGCTGGGCTAGAATATTATTTGCCCAGTTTCATCTGCAGAGTAGGAACTGAAATAAAGCTTAAACCCCTCCATTGCTTCAGCATACATTACGCAGAACTTCTCTCTGCGATGGAGAAGAGAAATGGCGTTTATGATATCACCAATTGCAGAGTGTTCAAGAAGGATGAGGGTGTGGGAATGACCCTCATCCCAGGGCATCATTAATTGTTCTTGGATGTTTATGAAGGTGGCATAGTGGCTGCGGAAAAATGGCTGAAAATGGAGGGATATTACAGATGTGCTGCCACCATGGATTTGAAGCACTGCACCTCAAGAGTAATCATAAAACAAGCGTGGAAATCAGTTTACTACTTCTACCACCAGTGTCTTGTGTTATATCCACATTAGCATAGAAATATTTCTCTCGTCCAGTGCCTTTTTGTGACTAAGAGCCTGATTACGAGTTTGGCGGTCCTGGAGTGGGCCGCCATGCCAGCGCCCCGCTCCAGGACTGCCAAACCCGTATTCAGACTGCCCGCCAGATTAGGAATTTTCTCCTGGTCTGGCAGGCGGTCCTTTGGCATTCCCACGACGGTGCCTATTAAAAAGGCCCTGCCATGGGAACGCCAAAGGCCGTCCTGCATAGCCTAGACTGTAAAGTCCATGCCGTGAAGGAAAGGGGGTGCATGCAGACAGGGGGCGCGCCCTGTGCCCCCCTTCTAGCATCCCATGGCCCTGAGGCAACAGGTTCCCTTACCACCGCACTTTTAATGGCGGGCTCACTGACATTGAAAATGATGCGGTCAGGAAACTTCTATTATGCTTGGCTGTGCCGCAGCGGCCCTGTCAAGCAAATTCAGACCTCTGACCGCCACGCCACCGCCGCGGGATCCATGATCCCCGGCGGTTGTGGTGGACCCACTGCCCTATTCATAATACAGTGGGCAGACCGCCAGTTTGGGGGTCCAGGGACCGCCACCATGGGTTCGGCGGTCCTCGTAATCAGGCCCTAAATTATTTATGATGTGCTTTATACCCAAAGGCCTATCACTCATACAGAGTTGATTTAACCATTTCTGTAACACACAACAGACATTAAATTGTACATTGTAGCTCAAATACTAATTGCTACCCAACTCGTAAGACTTATTTTATCAAGAGAGGTCATTTCTGCTCCACTAGTATTTGGCCAAGTGGCTTGCAGGCTAAACTCATCCATGTCCACCTCTCCTGGTTATACTTCAATTTTGCTTTAAAGAGGAGCAAGCCTGGTTTCTGCTCTCTGTTTTTCATTCAGTTGCATCTTGGGTGAGGGAGGACGTATGAGCCTGTGTGTCCTTTGCTTTTCCAGGCTTACATCCTGTAGACATGTGAAGTGATGTGCCCTGTTTATGTTCATACATCCTGAGTGGATGTGAAGCTGTCTAAGTAGTGGTACTCATATTTGGAGTTGCATCGTTCTGGTCTGTACTGCACTCCGTATTGATGGGTGGTGGTTAACATGATTATTTTGATAGGTTGGTTGTCTGCTCTGTTAGGTGGTCGGGTGTGTAGGCATTGTGTGCTTTAATTCTGTGAGTTATTGTGAGTGAGAAGCTTGTGAGTCGTGGTATTCATTTTGGTGTGTATTTGCCTAGGAGAGGAGTTAGAAATTGCAAATATAGGTTTTTATGTTGCAAGCATTAATAGTCATTTGAAGAGTTACTTTGACTCCTGTGAGGTTTTGGTGCCCTTGTTTGAAGCTGTTCTTCTGTACTGCTGGGATGTATTGTTGCAGTTCAGTTGTGCATCCTGCTCGGATGTGCTGTTTCTGTTCGCGGATATTATGCTATACTGGTCGATTTTGAATCTTGATAAGAAAAAGTGTTTCTATTCAGATTTACATCTTAAGTGAATGTATTGTTGCTGTTTGGCTTTGCATCCTTCAGGAAGATATTATTGCTATTGAGTTTTGCTCCTTGATTAGGTGTATTGTTGCTTTTCCATTTTGCATTCTACCGGGATTTACAGTTGCTGTTCCGTTTTGCTGGCCGAGGGGATGTGTTGTTGCCGTTTGGTTTTGCATCATGAGAGGATGCATTGCTAATGTTCGATTTTGAAATCTATGGGGATGCTTTCTTGCTGTTCAGTTTGCATTCTGGTGAAATGCATTTTTTTTTTTTTTTTTTTTGTTAAATATTTTTTATTAAGATTAAGAGTAGTAAACAGTACATTCGTCAAAAAGAATAAAACAATTAGATATAGTACAAAGCTGAGGAACAACTAGTGAGGCAATATCATAGAAATAAAAAATTAAGAAGTGCAATCTAATAGTGGAATACAATAAAATGAACAAAGTACATTTTCTATTATTTTTTTATTATTATACAAAAAAAGAAAGAGAAAAAGAAGGAATAGAGAGGAGAAAGAAAGGAGAGAGAAAAGCAAAGAGAAAATATAGGATAAGGATGAGTGTGAAGACAGAAAAGCAGTGAAAGGTAACCAGAATAAATCAGATTTTATTTTTTGAGATAACGAAGGTGAAATGCATTTTTGCTATTCAGTTTCCCATCTTGACCAAATGCATTGTTACCGTTCGCTTGTACATTCTTTGGGATGTAGTTTGAACATTTAATTTTGCATTATGAGGATATGTTTTGTTTCGGTTTCGAATCCTCAGCGGATGTGGTTTTTCTGTTTGGTTTTTCATCCAGCAGAATATTTAGTTGCAGATTCGTGTTTGCACCCTCGTCTAATCTTTGGTTGCTATTCAATTCTGCATTCCATGGTGATGGATTTTTGCTGTTTGGTTTCGCCTCCTCTGTGGGGATATTGTTGCTCTTTGGTATTGCATCCTGCGCCCATGTGTTGATGCTGTTCGGCTTTACATTCTTTGGGTGTTTTGTTTTCGTTCGGTTTTGCTTCATGTGGAAATGTGAAGTTTGCAGGTCTTATCTTGGTGCTTATTGGTGGGAACTATTCTCATTCACAGACAAGCAGACTCACATCTCCAAATGATTTGCATATTATTCTTTTCCTCCAAAGTCTTGTGAAGTAAAACACAATTCAATCAGTTGTCACAAGATTTTGTCTTGCATTCTGCTGGTATCTGAGGAGTCGAGCCTCGGTGCTCACACGTGGAGCTGTTTGTGGTCTCACAATGTGGGGGTGCGTCTTTTTGAGCCTTGGTACTCATGCGCGAGCTGTGTTGCTGTGCCTGTTTCTTTCGTGTACTTGTTTTTGGAGTAGAGAAGTGTTGGAAGTTGCATGTGACCTTGAGTTATGTATTCTGAGTTTTGCTTTCATCCTTCAGGATGAGTTATTTTTGTTCCTGAACGGAGATTCCTGGGAACTGGGCTTTGAGTTTCGGAGGAATTTCTTTGAGTGCTGTTACTGACAATTCGTCTTGGTTGTGATTATCTGTAAGGGAGTTGTGGTGTGAGCATACCTCTCTGATGATGCTTGGAATGTGCGGATGCACTGAATAATTCACTGACAGGTGTAACATGAGAGTGGATTGTCTACTAGTGGAGATGGGAGGTTAACCAAAGAGCTTGTTTGACCTTGAAGGGCGTGGACTTTCCTGTATGCATTTTGAAAAGCAAAATAACAACACTGACTTTTGTAAATTTACAAACGTCAACACCATTCGTTCTACAGTCCCTTAAATCAATCATGATTGGGCATGTGTTATTTCTGGCAGGATTTGTGGGTGGGACTAGATGAAAATCAACGAATCAGATCTATTGGTGGAGAGAAAGATACTGGAAGGGGACTCAGAAGTCCTTTTGTTCAAATGCAGAGCATATTTTCAAACATACATGTGATGCAAGGAATCGGGCTGATCAACAGTCTTCATTTCAACCACAGAGGTTTGAGATCACAGAAGGGCTCAGATCCATCATTTTTTTTTTTTGCAGACGGTACTAAATTGATTATCATACTGGGACTTGAGTAACTAGTGGTGAACCGGTCTGATGCCTGGTACAATCAACACCCTCCATTACTTCAATTTCTTAAACTATTTAGGTTTTATGAAGTGAGATCTTGCTTTCTGTCCCCCACCCAACTTATTGTTTCTGTGCTTCCTTCTCTGCCCCATCCCCCACTGTCCCATGATGCTCTGCAAGGCTGTTCTCTATAAAAGGGATGTGCTCTCCTCTGACACATCTTCCCCTTGGCACAGGTCTTTAAGAGCCTGGCACAGACTTGAGCCAATCACACCTGTTCCCGCCCACGAACCGCTTACTATCAAGTCCTTTCGTATTTTTATCGCAGTGCTAGCCGCCGGTTTTAACGGTCCTATATCGCTTGCCACCCTAAAGGTTTTGGTGGTGAAAATGCAGAAGGTCCAAGAACTACGCTTCCCAGAGAATTCTTTGAATGGCTCATGACATAGGTAGGGAGTCTTCCTTTGTAGGGTGAAGAGTATTTTTTCAGTATCTTTCTCTTCCTCCGTGACGCAGGAGGGAAGTGGAATGGGCATGTTGATGCCAAGACGGCTGTTCCATGCCCCCACTCTCCAAGCCCCCATTGCTGCCGCCTGTCGTCTTGGCACGTGCTTGCCGTGCGCCAGCTGGCACAGCCCGGGTTCCAGTGAGAGATTGGAGGAGTTTTTGGAAGCCGTCCGGTGGGGAGGCGGTAAAGAAGAGGTGGGCACAGAGAGAACGGGCAAATAACACTGGTTTGCCTGGAGGTGCGCCAAAGCTTCTTGGCAGCAGTGCCAGTCACCGCCGGATGGCATGGAAGTAGGATACGTGACCAGAGACGAGGCAAGTGAAGAACACCTTGGCATATTATAGGCGTGTTTGACCCAGGTGGGACAAAAAGGGCCTCAAATTGGATTTTATTTTTTTAAACTCATTGGCCTGCCATTTGTAGTTATTTATTTCCCACCTGAACGGACTGCACATTCCAAGTACGGGGTGGCACATTCCGGGCAAGCGGCATGTTTCTGGAGATGTCGAATGGTTTGAAACCAGGCCAAGGGAATGTCTCTCAACACTCCCCCCACCCCCCTCTTTGACATGGAGCCAACAGGCAGCGAAGGACCAGCTGCTGCAGCGGATGGTGGCAATGCCAAGGGAAGGGAAACTTGGCGCTCATGCCTGCTGCCAAGACGGTGCTACTCGGTGATTTGTTTCATTCATTTTGCAATGTGAATGCTTGGTGAAGGTCATTGGAAGCATGTGGAGGGCAAACAGTGTACTTTCTTCTGAAGCCTGGTGCCATGTGTGCCCTCTCTCCTATTTTGTCTTTCTTGTTCCTGCTGCCTATTCTGACCCCAATGCCATTCTCTCACCTCCTCTCTTTCGCTTTTTCCCTTCTCTCTCATCCCCCCCACCCTCTCCCCGTTCCTTCTCCTTTGACCTTTCTCAATTCCACTTCCATTCTTTATCTTCCTCTCATTCGCTCTCTTTCCTTCTGTGTGTACATTCTCCAGTTCTCCTCGGTGTGCTTCATTGTTTGTGTGCTGTCTGTCTCGCTGCCTTATTCACGTTCAAGTTTCTCTCCCTCTTTACTTGATTCCTGGGTGTGCCTTCTCTCCTTTCTGTAGCCTATTACCCCTGTTATGGTATTGCTATGTGTTGTGTTACGTTGACAGCATTTGTTTAGCATCTTCTTCTAGTGATTGGTATCCATAGCACTTCCTTGGTCTTGCGCCCTTTTCACTAAGTTACGGCATTACCATTGATGGGTTATGAACACTTGCTTGGGTCGTCGATATTGGATGAATACCTTGGGGCTTATTTACAAGCCCCTTGCGCCAATTTTGCGTCATTTTTAACATGGGAAAAGTGACGTACGGGTTGCGCAAGGGGCTTGTAAATATTCCCCCTAGTTTTCTAGTGGTTCATAATGATCAATGTGAGTTGTGAAATCCATCCAATACCGTTCCTTCCTTTGTGGTGCGCTGTGTGTATGTCTGGCTGTGCTGAAGAAGTTTCCCAGCTTCCATTCAGCCATGTGGTTGGGTGTCCATCGACCGGTCTGTATAGATGCATCACTTGGGGAAAGAGTTGTCGTGCAATGATGTGCACATCCGCGTGTGGTGTGCTTGAGGTCACCTGTAACTTTATCTGAATGCTTTTAAGAGATATGTCGCTGTGGTGAGGGTAGAGTGCGGCTGCATTGGCCCTGCTGTTACAACTGTAGGGCTCCGGTGACGTGTGCACAAGAGTGAAGTGGGCCTTACATCCACCGATCTTTTCACTACAGCACTCGATGGTTCTCTTTCTCGTTCGTTCTCTGTCTCTCTCTGATTCTCTCTGTCTCTCTCTCTGCCTCTCTCTCGCCCACATTCCCATACACACACATTCACTCTCTATCGCACCCGCCACCTGTCACGTCGCTCTCTGCCTCTTGCTGCCCCTCTCACCCCGTCTCCTTATCGTGTGTCTCTTTCTATCTGCCTGTCACCCCTCTCACAGTCACACCATCTCTCTGTGCCCCTTATCTCCTTCTTCCTCCACCTCTCGCGCTCTCCCTTTCTTTTCCTCTGTCTCCTCCATTCTCTCTCTACCCCGCTGTATTGCCCCCTCTTTTTCCCCTCCCCCTCTCGCACTCTGTATCGCCATCACTAACCCCCCGCCCCCGTGGGAGTTTCTCCCTCTTTGGTTTTATTCATCCTCTTTTTCGTCCGTGCATGTTTCGATCCGATCACACTCCTCCCTGGTGTCCTCTTTCTCGTAGCTGTAACCTCTCCTCCTTGTCAGTTAAGGTCTCTCCCCTTCTCCTGTTCGTCGCGTGTTTCTCTCGGCCTCTCTCTCCCCTCTCCATCTGTTCATCTGCCTGGTCGTGTACTCATTCTTGCCATCTCTCTCTCTCCTGCATGCATCTATATGTGTACTGCTGTCCCACCCCCTCTCTCCTCCTGTTTGTCTATATCTCACTATCTTTGCACCTCCTCTCTCTTCTCTTCTTCTCTCCTGTGTCTTTGCTTCACTTCAGCACACCTCTCTGCCTGTTTACTGCTTCATCTCTTTATCGCTCTTTCTCTGTCTTCACATGTCAAACCATCCCTCTCTCTGTTTCATGTGTGTGTGTGTGTTTTTTTCTCTGTCGTTTTCTTCTCCCTCTGTGTTTGCCGGTCTTTTCCCGATTTCCAGTCGGGCTGTTGCTGTCTCTCTTCAGTTACTGTACCTTCCGTCTCCCTCATCCATTGGTCTCTCTGTCCCACATATTTCAGTGTTGTCTTGTACGCTTTGATGTACCTCGTTCGCCCTTCCTCTGAATGTCTCTGTCCTACTTCTGATAGAACAGCCATCCTTCTCACATATTTGTGTCTTTGTACCTGAATTCCTCTCTTACCCTCTCGCAAACATAACTTTGTGTGTGCATCTCTCTCACAAATATGTGTGTGAAATGTCTGCATTTTTCTCATTTATCTGTGTGTGTGTGTGTGTATCTCTTATGTTGTGGGTATACGCAATTCTGCCTCTATATGTTTCATATGGGCTTGCATCTCTCCAGTTTGTGATGGTGTATGTTTTTATTTTGTGTGTGTAACTCTCTCGTATTTCTATGGACATTACTCTCATATGTGTGCTTCTGTGTGTTGTGTGTACATCTGTCATATAGGTGTGTGTGTATGCGGTCATATATATGAATGTGTTCACCGCTCTCATCTACGTGTGTGTGGTGGGTGTGTGTGCATCTCATGTATGTGTGGGTGTGTATGCATCTCTCTCTCATCTATGTGTGTGCATTATAGGCATGTGTATGAGTTGATTTGTATATTTTTCTCTCACCTGTGTGTGTGGGTGTATCTGTCTCATATAAGTTTGTGTGTGTTGTGTATGCATTTTCTTCATATATTCCTGTGGCTTTGTGCGTGTCCCACACAGTAGCGGCCCGTGGTGGGAGTGCTGCCGGGCGGTGACGTGGGGCGGGGGAGGGGTAGGGCGGGGGGTAGTAAAGTACGGAATACGGCCGTTTAGAGGTAAGTAGACATATAAATAAATAAAACGAAATTCGTTGCGCACGCTGCATCGCCAAATGCGGTGCAGCGCGCGCAACAAAATTCGTTTTATTTATTTATATGTCTACTTACCTCTAAACGGCCGCATTCCGTACTTTACTACCCCCCACTCTCCCCTCTACCGCCCCACGTCACCGCCCGGCAGCACTCCCACCACAGTCCGCTACTGGTCCCACATGTGTTTGTGTGTATGCATGTTTCTGTCATATAAGTAAATCTCAAACATGTGTGTTTGTGTGTGCTTACACCTCTCTCATTGACGTTTGTATGTATATATGCATTTCTCTCATATGTATATGCATGTGTGTGTGCATTTTACTGTCTCTTTTTTTAGGTCTTGCCCACCTACGTTTAGTTTTCTGGTGTCAAAGACTTATTATGTACTATATCAACAGTTATAATAGGCAAGTCTTCAGCCCCTTGTGTACAGTCCCTTGGGATTCTTACCAATACCATTTGTTTGGTTCTTATACAAGGACTTTCCTTTCTCGTTTGTGTGTGTCTATCCCCAGGAGCATAGCTTCTCCACTTTCCTTTTGACCGGATATCTTGTATTCTTCCACTCTTTACGTTCAGGGACCTACTTTTTGCTTTTTCTTTCAACACTCCATGGCAGTGCATGTGTTTTTATTCTCTACTGGATGACCTGTTCACCCTCAGACCCTCACCCCACACACACTGCGTTGCTCCTCTGCCCCAGTTCCTCTGTTGCTTCCCCCACCCCTCCCCATTCAGCTTATTTTTGCTTGTTTCATTTTTATTTTTCAATCCCTCTGCTACATCGTTCCTCCTTAGTCCCTACACTCCTGCTCTCCCTCGCCATTTCTCCCAAGATCATTGACATTGACTTTCTCCCCTGCCCCATCTGCTCCTCTAATGCTTTCTGACCTTATCCATTGCACCCTTTTTTCTTTAAAGAAAAAAAAAAAACTTCATTTCAGGACCCAGCAACTACAATTTGCTAACAGGCCGCTCCTTTCGCTTTGATGTGCTTTCGCACATATTCGTTTAATTTACTGCTCCCAGGATGATGTCGGCCATCTTGGGACAGTAAATTAAATGTTAAAAAATGGCTAAGGCATCATGAGGCATACGTGTAAATGGATTTGACGCTTGCATGTTTATACGTCATGCTGTGGCAGGCCATTTTGTTTTTGCTGATGCTTTTTTGAATTAGCAAACAAGCATTCTTTTTTCTGATGTGGAATAGCATCGGAAAACAACCTTGCCACAGCCAAAAGGTTAAATAATGCCATTGAAAGACAAGACATGCCTGCTTTGCCAAAGGTTGTCTCTGATTTTTTATCACTCTCCGTATTTGCATCTCTGTTCATCTTATTATAAATAGATCATTCGTCTCTCTCGCTAGCTGTTTATCGGCGTCACCACACGCCTTTGCGTGTTTCCCACTTCATTAAGTGTGTGTCTTTTTGTTTTGTGCTTGTCTCTCTCTTCGTCTCCCCCTCCTCCACTGCAGGCTCAGCATAAGATAATGCGCCACACTGCTAGGCTGCGCTGTGCCGGTCTCAGCTCCCCCCTCTCACCCCCACTCCTCTTACAGCAGCCGCTCGCGCTGACGCGATGCAAGCTGTGCTGGTATTCTTGATCTCGCCCTCCTCATCATCAGCACCCTCAAAATGGCCGACCGCACTCTGTGAATAGCAAAATAACAGTTCTGAACGCTTTCCTCTCCCGTAGCTCGGAAACAGCAGATTTATTGTAGATAGCAGGGATGTATGTGTGCCCTAGTACACAACCACACCGCTGCAGGCCACTAGGCGCAATGTGCAACTAGGTGCCCACTTTTTTATTAATGTATACTGCAGTGGCGTAACGAAATTTGAGCTCCCCCCTCCGCCCCCTCAAGGTACATGGAGCCCCCCCCCTTCAACTCAATCAGGAGCTCTCATGCCAGAGTACTACCGTGAAGGGGTCCCCAGGAGCTCAGACCGCCACACCGCAGGGACTGCGGGGCCTATGGTACGCCACTGGCATCCTACAATGTATTCTAATTCTTGCTGCATGTACTCTCTGTCAATAAAATGACCTGAAACTACACTGAAAAGAGGGCACTGGGGTGTGATTAATGTTTGTGAGTGCCCCATTGCTTAACAATGGCCTGTCATCCTCTTCTGGTCACAGCAACTAATTCCAATGTTGCCACCAAGAGTGGGACTGAAATAAAAGTTCCATTGGTAAACCTGTAGAAGCCTCAGCGACGACCTCAACTGTGTGGTTCTGTCATCGCAGCTGCGGGCCGTGCAGGTAACAGCGGTAGGGCCGGGTGGAGGGGGGGTGGGGGCGGGGGGGGGGGGAGGGATGTCAACCTACGACTACGAGGGAAAATTAAATAATTAATTAATTGTCCCTCGTGGTCGTTTGTCGAAATCCCCCCCCCCCCACCGGGCTCCACCACCCCACCGCTCTTACCTGCACGGACCGCGGCTGTGTAATCGGTTGACACCCCCTCCAATATGCAGGCTTTCCGTGGTCACCAGCCATTGGCCAGCAGACCCCCGATACATTGTGCCATTAATTTAAAATATTTGTTGTTTTGTCTCCCATGCATGCACCAATGGCTTGATAAAAGCTCACAGTATTGCACTGTGACAATACCAGCGCCGTTGAGATGGACCAATCGGGCCCTGTGCAGTCAAATACCAACGAGGAGATCTTCTAGCAGAATATAGTAGAACGTTTGAAGTTTATTGTATGATTTAATTAATTCCAATTCATTAGCCCATTAGACCATAAGCTCCTGAATGGTTTATCCTTAAATCATTTATAAATACATTAAAAAGCACTGAAGTCTGTGGAACGAAACTAGCTGGGTTGTATGCCAGAATATTGTTGACACAAATATCGCCTGATAAAAAATATTGTCCCCCAAATGTCATTTTCAAAAATATTGGCTACTGGGGATAGAAGTCTATAATTAACTCCAATGAGGCAGCATTTTTGGAAACAATTTTAAAATGCAATATTTTCGTCAGACAGCTTTTAGTCCGCAATATTATGGTACCATGCCCATGGCTGCCTACCGTACCTCACACATCTCGGACTACCTGCCTTTAACAATAGTCTCAAAAACCTGATGCTCAATAAATTTACAATCCCGCAGAACCTCCAAAACCCATTTCATATAATTAAAAGATGCATTGAACGTATGCACCATGGACTGGCTGTAAAAAGTCCAAGTATATTAAACCCATCTAATGTCCTAGATCAGCATTACATTTTTTTTTTTTAAAGTAGCTGGTCAGTTGGACAAGATCTATAATTCTAGCTATCTCAGTCTGCATATTTTACACACCGGCTTCAGATCCTACACTCTAGATTTATCTTCCGGGTTCAAGGATGGCCCCCACGAGTTACTGCAACACCAGAACACAATTGTACTTCTGTGCCGTCTAGGGACATCTGTATCGTAAGGTGGCTCCTTCTTGTAAGTAAATGACCTGGACAGAAAGCATACCGAGAAGGTGCCAGTAAGCCAGGCCATTGGATTGACATTGCGATTCGGATGAGTAGCTGTATTAAGACACAGCTCTACATAGCAGGGTTTTGTTTTTTCTGGGAAGTTTTATATAGCGCGAACTCGACCCGAAGGTATCAGAGCGCTTTACATGAGCACCAGTTGCGTTACAGACTGACACAGTCATTTTTAGGATGGGGAGATTAAGTGATTTGCCCAGAATCACAGGATGTTGAGCATCCCTGCCGAGACTCACACCCGGTTCTCCAGCTTCGAGGTTGACCGCTCTAACAGTTAGGACTTGTTGCCAGGCTTCATTAGAAAATAAGAGCACTCCTGGGTGTGTATGGATGCCCATACCCCAAGGCACGTCCTAGAGGTATCCAGGCTCCTCTTCATTGGTCGTTCAGCTACGAGGCCATCTGACACTTGAAGTCCACTTTGAGCTAAATCAAGTGCGTAAGTAGTGCATGTAGTGAGCGGGGGTATGTAAGGATATGGAAGAGTGCCATCGGTCAAGCACATAGTTTTCTCGATCCGTTTAATTTTCATGCCAAATTCTGCATGAGTATTTTGCAGATAGTTCTGCTACTCACTCTGACACACAAAATGCACACACTTACCAGTAGGTACAGCATTTCCTTTTACTTACCCCATGTCAATATTTTGACAACTGTTTGTCTCCTTCACACACATTTGCTTAGAATAACAATTACAACTGGCATGCATGACCATTCCTCTGACCCCTCTGCAAAGAGGCCCAGGATTAGATGACCATATTCTGAATACCTTCTTGACCCAGTGACAGCCACTGTGAGGAAGTCATACTTCCTTCAGCCTCACCCCCAGAATTCACTATCATAGTCCATTATAAACACATGGATGCGACTCATTTCAAAGTATTTGGTATACAAAAGTGATTTGCTGCAGAAAACAAGCTACAGAAACAGACAAGTTCAAGAAATTAACACACTTAGGGAATGGAAGATTAAATAAATGTGAAATATAAACAGAAATTAAATCTCTGAGGTGGAGTACCTTAATGTGTTTTACGTTCATTGTTCGGAAATCGAGCAGCGTTTTCGTCTGTAAACAGGGTCGGACTGGCCTATTGGGCAATCAGGTAGTGCATGATGGGCTGGTCTGAAAGGTCAGTGTGTAGGACGTTTTTTGGGCAGTTGGTGGGCCTGTTTTTACTGTTGATTTCTCTGATACTAAAACAACATTGTCTGCCGCCAGCCCAAATCCAACAGTTTCTTTACAAGTTCAAAACTGGTTCAATTTGCAAATGTGGGCCACTTTTTTTTAGCTATCTAATTCACTAATAGGGGCCACTTGTATTTTGGTGCCCGGGCCTATTTTCTCTCCAAGTCCGACACTGTCTGTAAAGTGAAGGATATGATTATAGGAACTGATAGGGACCCATTTCAATGTTGGGTTTTATTTAATACTGTGTCTGAGACCCAGAGGCACCAGGTCCACTTAAAACCCTGCTGATGGGAGGAATTATGCGATTGTGCGCCTGTGGTGTTTTTTGCATAATTATAGATTTGCCAATTTTGCCACATAATCCATCGTCTGCCACGTAATCTGCAGATTGTAACAAAAATAGAATTTTGTTTCTAGCTGAAACGGTTCAAAAGTTACTAAAAATGCAACAACACGTTGCCGCGCAGTGGAAGGACCTGGGTAAAGCTGCACTGGTCACCTTTCTGCTGCTTATTGAAGTATATTGAGTGTTAAATTGATACTAATGTAATGCAACTAAGGCCCAGAAAGTGTTACCAAGTTTAAAAATGATGAAAAATAAAGTAACACTATTACAAAAGGTGGCGCATTATGCCGCATAATTTGGCTTTTCTTGCCGCATAATTTACTCAACCCTGCCACATAATTTGGCCCTCTCCAGCGGCATAATTCCAGTGGCCCTGGCTATGGTACATTCGAGTCGAATATGGCTACTTGCCGACGGGCTCAAGGTACGTGAGCTCGGCATCCGAGGTGTTGTCTCTTATAAATCTGTAGGTCTGTGGTGCTTAATGACTCCTTATGTAGCTTCCGGTGTGCCTGTCTGTCTCCCTAGAGACCACCTCTTTGTGTATCTGTTCGTCATGTCACCTGTTTGCTGCGGGCTGGAAGCCTGCTTTTCGTCACGCGTTAACAGTTTTGTGTCTGCGGTATTTCTCAGCAGTAAAAGCTACGGTGCTATTTTAATTTGTCAGCGGTAAATTGTGCATTTTTTGATGTTAGCACCATCTCGTACCATCCGTTGTATTTCTTCACTTTTGCTAGTGGTATTACATCTTGTTCGGTAATATGTCGCAACGGCTGGTTTGTTTAGGGGAAGCTTGCTTTGTTTTATTTTTAAAATGTGCAATAATCAGTTTTAAGGTTGGCGTCATCCATGTTTTTTTAATGTTTGCTACTGCTATGTCATTAAGTCCAGTTTTGCACTGTTATATGTTGCTGTTTTGTTTCAATTGCAAGAATGCGTGTAATGTATTTTTAAATATTCGGTACACATACGTTTTAAGTAGTTTTGACTTCCAAGCCGCCTCTGTATAAAGACACCTATCAAATTATAAAACATTAAACATATAAATACAGGAGATCTTGTACCCATTTCACGTCTATCTATCTATCTGGAAAAAAGGGTGGTAGCACACATTTTTAGTTTAACAAGAACAATTCCACTCCCTGACTTTTCATTCTAGCGTCTGGAAGTGACAGGTGGTACCATGGTGTGGGCGCACCTACACCAAGATGTTTTGGTGCAAATGAATTTCGATGGTGTGATGTTGCTGCTCTACTCCATGCTGCAGCTGACAGTCTGTTTGTCGAGAGGGCCGTCAATGTCTCTCAGATCCTCCCGGGTGCCTATAAAGGATTGTGGGAAGTCTGTGTGTCCCATGAGGGGGGGAGATGGACCTGGTTGGATAGTGCGCTATATAATGTTTTACTTAGACACTCTGACAATATAATGGCCAAGGATGAGCTGCAGACACTGAAGAACAAATTTGCCAGACCGATCACAATGGAAGGAGAAGCCTCTGGGTGGTAACGGGGGACTTGGGCCGGGACCCAGAAACAGGGGCACCTAGTGGTGGGAGATGGTACTTCTGAATGGCGACAATAGACATTTTGTGATACAAGAATATTGAGGACAAAATATCGAAAGGCGCGTATAGAGGAAGTGTACATTTACTGTCTACAACTCCACTTCGACGTACTTTGAAGATATATATCATCATACTTATATGTGGAGTTATGTATAGAAAATATTTATAACATGCCCACCGCTCAAATTAATTTCATATTTCCCTATACTAATTCACCATTAATCCTTTTTGGGTTCCGGAGTAGCGTGCTACTCGCCAAAAAAGCACTTTGATGCCTCGTCAGGGGTAGTAAGCGCTATATGAATACAATTTCAATTACAATTTACTTTTCGATATTTCAGTTTCAATATTTTGTCCTCAATATTTCCAATCCACAATATTCTGTCTTCGATATTCAGAGGGCGCACGCGGAGGGAAGGGCAGTGGGTTCGTGGATTCATTGACGTCGGAACTCCACTCACTTCCTTCCATTTTTTAATACCACCACCTTGTACTCTATTTCCGTTTTTATATTTTTCTTGTATATAATGAAGTGCTGTATCGTTTTAAGCAAAGGTCACTGTGGCTAAATGCAGTAATAGAAAGCTCAAAGAAAAAATGATAATCTATTTTTGGGTGATGGGGGGAGGGAGGGACGTGGCGTCGCCCAGAGCTTGTGCGGCTTAGATAGATAAGTCAATGGGACCAGCTGGGATCTTCTTGGGATAGTAAAGAAGCTTAGTGAGGTGGGGGGAGCACCACGCGCCTCCCTGGCTACCCGTCTGCTGTACATTTGCAACCTTCTAGGAGTGAAGGCAGAGGTGGCAGGAGGCTGGTCTGTGAGGAGGAGGAAGGAGCAAGAGCACTTGTTTAGTGCCCTTCAATCAAACACTTTCATATAAATGGGGCATGATGTTCACAGGCAGGAAGTGAGGCTCGCCAAATGTAAGTGGATGGTGTGTCCCTGGGGAAGTAATTAATGTCCAGGAGGGCCCGATCCATGCCAAATATTCAGGATTGCCTATATATGTATGTATTGGCACTTTTATATAGTGCAAACTAAAGCTGTGAAGCAACAGAGCACTGTACATTACATGAGGGATTGAGAGAAGATCGTAGATTGTGCACATCAATTTGGGCTTACACAAATACACTTTACATACATTTATTGACAGGGAGATTAAGTGATTCACTCACAATCACACAATATTGGGTTTAGGGCCAAAGTCAGGATTCAAACTTGGGTTCCCAGATGCTAAAGGCACCAGCTCGAGGCGATAGACCACATCTCCTTAATTTCCGATGACAATGTAAATAAATTCCATTTAGATTCATTGCGTGTAACACCATCCAATGTGGATATCTTGAAAACCAGGCTTGGATCTGGCCCTCCTGGACTGTCATTGGAACCGTTTGAGAATAAAGGTAGAGTGATGGACGTAGTTTTATTTTTATGGATCTGTGAATACGCTTAAGGGCTTAGGAGCGGAGTCAAGCCAAGAAACGTGGTGGAGTGATGGGTAATACAGACAGAGTATGAACAGTGCTTGATTTGTAAAAAAGCATAAGTGCCAGGGCCCTCGTCAGGAGGCCACTTCAGCTCGCCTGTGGTACCAATGACAATACAAACAAAACTACTAACTATTACACTCCTACAAGTGTGACGGTTCAGACTATTCCAGGCCACCAAAGCTATAAGAATAGCCTGGACGGCGAGTATTAGTCCTTTTTCTAATGTATACTGAATTTATAAACAACTGTTGTTGTGCTCATCTCTAAATTAAATAAACAGTGCCACCATGTGGTGGAACGATATTGGTGCCCGTGTTGACAATTAAGTGCCGGTGCCGAGCACCGGAAACCACAGGCTCAAGTTAAGCACTGAGTATCAATAACTGAGGAAATTGCAATGAGTAGACTGAGTGGGCTCTCAGCCAGATACCTTCATCGCTGAGGAACCAGCAGCAAAGACATGACACTTTCTGGTGGATAAAGTGAACTGTACCCTGGGGTGGAAACTCTAGAAGAGGGAAGGAAAATGAAGAGGGATTTAAACAAATTATTTCAGTGATTGCTGAGTACACAGCCAAGGTTCAAATGGAGCCTAGTGCATGGGAATGGCATAGGAACATACTAAGTTATGAAAGAAAGGGAAGAGCTTGAAGGTCAACAGACAGATGAGAGATCTTAGCAACTGATGACTTCAAAGTTTACAAACTATGCAGTGGATGCCATAGCGAGAGCTAAAGGGATATTGGGGTACCAATGATTAGGTATAACCAGCAAAAACAAGCATTGGCAACACCAATAGATCTAACCTTAACAAAATGAGGAATGATTAATTTTCTATTTTTTATTGCAAGTTTATGCCATAAAAATAAGGAAAAAACACATGGCACCTACTTGCATGCAATGAAACGTTTTCATAAAAAAGAAACTAAACATTGCATATAATTTTAATAGAACAGTCCTTGCCTTCCTAGCAGCGAGCACTTAGCACAGGTATACAAACCCTGTTAAAGTTTTAATGCACATCTCAGGAAAATATGATTTATATTGTCACAAAGAAAAAGTACTACTGACATTGGAACCTGAAGCCATAGTTTAAAAAACAAATGATGACAAAATGTATAAAAAATGTATAACGAAAGGAAATAAAAAGCATTGGCAAAGTAAAATATTGACCGACCTGACTTGGCAAAGAAGTGCATTTCTTTATCGGTGGATATGACAATGTAATCATGCAAAATGGAGTCACTCACAGTGCAACAGAGCATTTTTTTTTTTTAAATCTTCACCTGCGGGAGACTGGATAAAGCAAAAAATGTCTCATATGAACTAATACTGATGTGTACAGCAGCATAGAACCTTTTTCTACTTAAAACAATAACCTGCAGGTATCTGGCATGAATTTTGCATGTCCTCATGTACAATTTTCAGTCAGACGACCAGTGAAATGTATTTAGCATAATACATGAATTTTTCATTAAAATGACATGTTTCACGTAGAACAAATATTATTTTGCCCTCAAATATTCTGTAGCCCACATCTACACTATTAGCCGCACTGCGGGCCCTCATGTGAGAACACACATGGAATGATACATACCGTTCTGGTGGCCACATCCAGTGTTATATATGGTCCTGGATGCCAGATCTGGAAACTTTACCAGATTCCAGGGGATACATCTAGAGTATTATATCAAGATCTGTAGTCCACATATGCAGCATTTTGTCCTATTTGCAAGGCCACAGTTCAAAATAGTAGAGATATTCCACAGCTGAGAGATAAAAAATGATGCATTGTTTAAATCCAATGTCATTTTGAAGGGGTGTAACTCAAGCCAAAGTCGAAAATAGATTTCCAGTTAAAATCCATACAGTCTTATGGAACTCTAATATAGATCCACGTGTAACTTCCAGTCGCAACACGAAGGTTTGATGATTTGAGTAGACCAAGTGAATTTACAATGTCTCTCGGAGGTAGGGGGGCATTTCATTTTCCGACTCCCCGGAGCACAAATAGCCCTTGATGGCAGGCCGAGTCGCCTCACTATGGAATCGCCGCTCTGGAAGCATTAAAGGTCTGGAGTGCAGCAAGTCCAGGAGGGCGTTCAATCCTGCGATCCTACACCGTCATTTCACCAAAATGATAGTGTGTGGGAAATTGACATTGCATACCTGTTTATCACACACAGAAAGGGATATCATAGGAATTTTAACCACATTACAGGCCAGGATGCATGTTTTCACGAAAGCTTTTATGAAAACCAGAGGCTGTGGTAAATTAATAATAAGGCTCTTAGATTTCCATTTTTATTGATTTTTACATGTGCAAAATAATCTGGTTCCCTGCTTGTATTTATTTTTAAAAGTGGGAAAAAACAGAAATTAGGTTTTCCTGTCAGTGTCTCTCCTTGATTTTTATCCTGAGTGCAGAACAACAGCTGTGCTTACTGACAGCAAAGAGATTTAGAAAAATTATGAGATTTCCTAACAAGTCATCACTAGCTTCAAATGCACTAGTACTACAATGCATTTAATATGCTCAGGGGAGGGTAATCTTTTATTCTGTATGGCTGCTGTCAATCTAAAAGGCTCACCGCACGCGTGTACCTATATCAGGAGAATATATGTGGAAATACACCAGTGTCAGCTTTATTTTTCACCCTCATAACAAATACTTATAAGTACTAAAATATGAACAAATGACATGAATTATTACAGCTGGTAACGTCACAAAATAAATCCCATAAAATGGAGAACACCAGTTTATAAACAGTCATTGAAAAGATGCACAGCTGATCAGCTGCTACAAACGTCAGTCCAAGGCATTCTTGCTTTGAAAAGATCTGCAGTCAGAGAGGTTGGATCCCTGGGGCTGTGAGGCAAGCGGAGGGGATGTCAAACAGCGCGTGCTGGCTTCCAGGGATGCACCGGTCTGTGAGCCAGACCCACCAGCTCCAGGATAGGCCCTGGAGAGGCTGGAGGCTGCGCGGGGGTCCTCTCAGCCTGTAAACAGGGGCCACAGGGGCAACGGCCGGCAGGGCCGGCAGGCCTTTTATTGCATGGGCATTTCCCTGGTGGGCTGGAGCCCCTGGAGGCCGTCTTTGAAAGCCGAGGGTTGCCCTTGGTGCCTCTGTCATTTTCCCAGCTCCCCGAGGGGTAACTGAAGCAGGCACAGGGAGTCCGAGAGAGAGAGAGACAGGGAGGGAGAAGGTAGAGAGAAAGCGATCACAGAGGGAGGAGAGGGAAGAAGAGGGAGAGAGAGAGAATGGATATAAGGAAAGAGAGAGATTGGACAAGGAGAGGAAGGCAGTGGGGCTGGTTGAGGGCTGCTTTTGGATCCTCAGTCCGCCCCTTACTGCCTCTATCTGGAGGAGGTCCATTGAGGTACTGCCTCTATATCACTTGTGTCATTGCCTGTCCCCCACGAGTCGCGCAATCAGTGTTCGCTATATAAGAACGCGGAATAAATAATTTCTTAAACTCAAGAAGTCCCGATCACAAAATGGATGCTGTCCTGTGCAACTCATTAGGAAGGCTAGAGAATAAGGGCACACAATTCCAATAGCACATACATATGTGAAAGAGAGTAGTGCATCATACACAAGCACAGAACATGCTAACACACACACACACCACCACCCCTTCCCCAATCCACACCACCCCCATTCCCCAATCCCCACCACCCCCATTCCCCAGTCCACACCACCCCCATTTCCCGATCCACCCCCATTTCCCGATCCACACCATCACTCATTCCCCAATCCACACCACCCCATTACCCAATACACCCCCATTACGCAATCCACACCATCCCCCATTCCCCAATCCACACCACCCCATTCCCCAATCCACACCACCTCCATTCACCAATCCACACCACCCCCATTCCCCAGGTAACACCACACCCATTCCCCAATCCACACCACCCCCATTCCCCAGTCCACACCACCCCCCATTCCCCAATCCACACCACCCCATTCCCAGATCCACACCATCACTCATTCCCCAATTCACACCACCCCATTCTCCAATCCACACCACCCCCATTCCCCAGTTAACACCACCCCATTCCCCAATCCACACCACCCCCTATACCCAATCCACACCACCCGCATTCCCCAATCCACACCACCCCATTCCCTAATCCACACCACCACCCATTCCCCAATCCACACCACCCCATTCCCTAGTCCACACCACCCCATTCCCTAATCCACACCACCACCCATTCCCCAATCCACATCACCCCATTCCCTAATCTACACCACCACCCATTCCCCAATCCACACCATTCCCCCATTCCCCAATCCAGTGTGTACTTAGAAATAGTAATAGATCTGGTAATGGCAAGAGCAGCCGACTCATCCCTGACATAGAGTGTGATCCTGGCCATGTCATTCCTCCTCACCGAGCACTAGAACATTTCCCTAACGCTTTCCATGAGTGAAGGATGGTTCAGGCAGATTGCAATGGCTCAGGGGTTTGCGTCCACCTGTATTTGGTGACACTGTCTCTGCCCTTCTATCCACAGATCGCCATGTGGTCAACGGGAACACGACCGTGGAGCCCTTCCCTGCAGGGATGGAGATGGTCCAGTTTGGTGAGTTCTCAAAAAGTTAACTTATTCCGAGAGTTGAGGAAAGACCAGGGACCAGATCACAACCTGCCTGGGTAGGGCACTTTGTATCCTATAGTACCTGTAGGTGTGTAGCGCTTCATACCCCTTACAAGGCACTAACATGCATTTCTAGATGGTAGCACACTGCTCTGTGGGAGTGCTGGGAGTGGAAGAGAGCGTGTCGTCATATGGCCTTGGTGGGTAGTATTTTGATGTCAGACTTGTGCTCTTATTGTGTTTTGTCACTGTGCAAAAGTGTGGATGTACAGGAAAAAGGAGACAGAGGTAAGATGCTTAAGGTTTAGCTGCTAGCCTATGAATGGCTGGAAAATGAATGCTGTAAGCATGAAGGGCTTGTGTGCAATACGTGTATGGTAGAGACTGTTCATGGATTAAACCCTGTGGAGGCCCCTAGGCTGTCAAAATTTCGGCCCCCCCCGAAAAAATAAATAAAAAATAAATGTACCTTCTATGCCGCACACCTCTCCTCCGTCTGCTGGCAGCACAGAAAGCACCCAGGCTTCCGGACTCTCCCAGCCAATCACAACGCTGCCTGAGCAGCGTTGTGAATGGTCTGAGTGGCCTGTTTGGCCGCTCAGGCAGTGCCTGGGGAGGCTGGGCATGTTCTCCACGGGACTGTGCAAAACAGCCCAATGGCGAATATGCCAGTCAAGCCGTCATGCGCACATAGGGAGAAAGTGCAAACCACTCCTGCTCCCTCTGCGGCGAGCCAGTCCCGCCTGACCTGGCCGGAGCAAAGAAAAATAAAATGATAATAACTTCTTGTTATTATCATTTTCTTTTTCTCTTGCACTGCTCAAGGAGCAGTGGGGCGGAGGAGCCGCCAGTGATCGCAGTGCTAAAAAAGTAGGAAACAAAGGAGCAGTAAGACGTCCAAGATTGTAAAGATGACGTATGATAGACCATTGTACGCCAGACATGGAAGCTGCCTCAAATGGGTTCTCAGGGAGAAACAGGGAGCATCCCACTGAAATGGGCCTTATACAACTCTCCGTGAGGGACAAAGGGGCAACCATTATGCAATGAGCCATGGTATATGCTTGCCGGGTTCAGCAGGGTGAGGAAGGCAAGGCTGGGAGCACTCTTAGGAATGATCATTATAGAACCCACCATGCCGTGAGGTCTAAGGGGTTCCACCAGGAGTGGCGAGGGTATAGCCATTAAGTGGCCAGATGTAGTAAATGGTATTATGAGTCCACAGATGAGTGGCCGAGGAGCACAATTAATGCCCGTCATGCTGTATGATTTGAGAGTTCCACCCAGGCATGGCAGCCGCCGAACCCATAGGAATGGCCCTCATAGAACCCACCGTGCCATGAGGTCTAAGGACATCCAGAAGTAGTGGCAAGGGTATAGCCATTCAGCGGCCAGACATAGTAAACGGTATTCTGAGTCCACAGATCAGTGGCCGAAGAGCACAATTAATGCCCGTCATGCTGTATTGTCTGAGAGTTCTACCCAGGCATGGCAGCGGCCAAACACATAGGAATGGGCGTTATAGAACCCATTGTGCTGTGTCATCTAAGGAGTTCCCCCAGGAGTGGCAAAGGAGCAGCCCATAGGAATAGGAATTATATGTGCCGGTGGGATCCAGGTGGTTGAGGAAATGCAAACCCTAGGAATTGGCATGATAGAGGCTTGCTGTGGAGTGGCGGGGGATAGGAGTTGTCCAGCCAGTCAGGCTGTATATCTGTGGTGTCCCCCAGTTCGGTTGCGACGCGTTGGGATTAGCTGTTATGCACTCCTGAGGAGGTCACTCAGGTGGCAGGGAGCAACCCATCAGGTAGGCATAGAACAGCCCACTATGGGAGTCACTTTGAGGAGTCCACCACTCAGTGGCGTAACAATAGCTCTGCAGTGCGGGGGGCTCCCCTGACCTCCAGGGAGCCCCCTCCAGCACTGTGCACAGAAGGGCCTGAGAGCTCCTGACTGGGTGGGAGCAAAGGGGCCCCCTCCATGAACTTTGCAGGGGGGCCCCCTCAAGTTTCATTACGCCACTGCCACCACTCTGAGGAGTCCCCCCAGGAGTGGCAGAAGAGAACCCCAATGGATCCACAGGCACCGCCCATGTACGGGTCTCTAGAGACAACCCCGGAGTAGGGGTAGCACAACCTATTGGTGTGGGTGTCACTGAGGAACCATGAGAGAGGGTATTAACCTGTAATTCTGTAGGAGTACATTTGGATTAAGAGACAGGTGAGAATGCAAGGGACTAGGTTTAAGGAAAGATTGAGGAGACGTGTAGACCCTAGCTGCCCTACGAGCCCGAAAGAGGGAAGTTGCCACCGGAAAACTATTTTAATTTCTCCACCCTGCACCGTGATGCCTTGGCTAAATGCCATGAGAGGAGACTTTTTTCTTTATTTGGTTTTATTCCAGAATTGCACAATTATCAAAATACATGTTGTCTCACGTAATCATCCTGATGCACGAGAAACATTACGAAAACGTATAGCACACATCAGAGTGTCATCCCAGGTGGAGACCTTATACAAAGGAGGGTCTCTTGGTGTGGTGGACAGGCTGGCACAGGGAACTCCAACGTAGGAAGGACTCCGCGTAGTTCCAACAGGAAGGGGTTGGAGAGGGGGAAAAGGCTTGCCTGAAGAAGAGAATGTCCTGCGGGGGTGACAATTGAGTAGGAGCAACAAACAGATGGAAATACCTGCAAAAATGTGAAACACCAGAGAGGTTTAACTTAAAAAACCAAAAAAAAAAACACAAGGCACACGGACGGCGCTGCCACATTAAACCAATAGTAATATGTGTTTTTTGGTTTAGGCTAATATGATGCTGTTTAGGACTGTGTCACAAATTTGAAACGATGTTCTATTTAGCGCCCACTTAATATATATATATATATATATATATATATATATATATATATATATATATATATATATATATATTCAGCTCGAGGGGAATGTCCAACATATATATATATATATATATTTTTTTTTAAATAAACAATATATGAACGTTGATTTTGGCTGCAGCTAAGTAGCCCTGAACGCTTCAAAAAACAAAACGGAGGAACGCATCACACCCTATAAAGCCTGTGTTTGGATGTTAAATTTCACCTTGATGTCTGTTAATGCAAAAGGAATAGCAGCGCCCCTGTTCGTGACGTGCAACAATGAGAAGCACCCGCCATTTTGAATTGTCTTCTGTGAAACTCGACGGATCATTGCGTCTCGTGGAGTCAGCTTCCATTTAACAAATGCAGCTTTTTCGGCCTCGGTGTGGAATGGACATCTGTTCTGAGGGCGGGCTCCTCCTCCTATTATTTAACCTCACTGTGTATATCTCAGTCTTAAAAAATACTGGGTTCCCTTGAACCACTGATGCAGTAGTAAATGCATATATAACTACTTCTTTCCGTTTGAAGAAAAATATATTTTTGCAGATGTTTTTGCAGAAGAATGAGTAAGCGCTATACTGTACTAAATGAAGCGCTTTTACGTTTCTTTTGTAAGTGGTAGGTGCAGAGAGCACGTGGTTTTCTAGACTGCGCATTCCCGCAGCCCTCTCTTTCTTTACTGATTTACCTAGTCACATGGAAGTTTTATTAGCGCTGCACGTCACCTCTCGGATACGTCAGAGCGCTTTACCTTTCACAGGTAAAGTTCGAAAATATGGAGTAGCAGGGGCCAAATTGTCCTAAGGGCATGATGGCCTTTCTTTACTCTCTGCCAGCAATATTGTGATATTGTGGAAGGCTATTCTGAATTGTTCACAATTTAGGAGTTTTCTGGAGCTCATATAGTAGGGTTCATCGAGGTTTGGACAGGCGCATATCTACCGTGGGGTGCAGCAGGTGCAGTGGCACCAGGGCCCGTTGAATCCAGATAATTGCTGTATTTGGCTACACCAACCGCAGTCAGAGGGGCCAGAGTCCTTGCTCGCACCAGAACCCATGGCATCCTTGCAACGCACCTGTGTCTGGATAAGAGCATTCCGCAGGGGCAGCTCCTCCGCTATCCGACGTCAGATTGGCAGAAGCCCCCGCTGGCATTCAACACTTTTGGGCCTTGAACGCTAAGCTTCTGCATCTGTATTTTTAGTCTTGAAGTTTTGTTGACTGATCTGATGGGAAGTGGTTGACTGGAGACACCTTGCTGTCATCCGCTCACCTGTGCCCCAAATCTTCACCACTGGGCTCTGTAGGCCTAAAAATTGGCGCCAGGAGTGAGATTAGAGGGTTTGCTGCAAATGTCAATGTTAGAAAGCAAAGGTGAGGCTTTCCAGGTTTACAACTCCAGTATCGTCAGTGGATCCATTGAGGCTGGCTATGAGTAAATTTGTTTATTACCAGTTTTATATAGTGTGCACAAGACTCAAGAGGGTCAAAATGCTTTCTAAAATTAAAAATGAGAAGAAAACACCTGATATCTTGATAACAGTAACTCAGCAAACAAGCAAACTGCTCATTATTGGGATAGCAATTTAATCCAAATCCAAACAAATGGGCAAATATATGTGTAAACTTGGTAGGAATCACATAAAAGTTCCCAGCTGGTCTTAGAGACACATAGGGCCTAATTACGATCTTGGTGAACAGAGTTAATCCATCACAAACGTGACGGATATCCCGTCCGCCAAATTACAACTCTATAACATCCTATGGAACTTGTAATATGGCGGACGGGATATCCGTCATGTTTGTTGCGAAGTATCCCACCCACCAAGATTGCAATCAGGCCCATAGTTTCAACACGATAAATCACTTGATTGAAAAGGAGGCATTACAACGTACAAGCTATTTTTGACTGTCCTAGGAGTGGCGTATATTACGTCGTTGATGAAATGGAATTTATATTTTAGGAGCTTTCTCTCTCTAAGAACAATTGTGCCGGGGTTCTATGTTATCTGAAACAGCCAGTTCCAGAAGAAGGGATCCAGAGCTCCGAAGAGAGGGGCTCCCATTAGAGATGATGAATTATTGAGCCAGATATTTCCGGTAACGTGCTTAAAGTGGTTTACTCCTTGGTCAAACTACCTAGTGTCTCAGGTATACCTGAGAGCAGAGCACTTCTAAACCAGTCAAACCGGGAGAGGCCCAGGAATTCTGTCTCCATTTTAAAATCTGATTTAGGAATGAATGTTTATACCCCTCATAAATGTGTGATTTGATATTGGTCCCAATTGTATGGAGTACATATATATGAGTGTAAATTTAGATTTTTTTTTAAATGTGAAAGCCAAAGGCTTGATGCGTTTGACATAGGGCCGAGCAAGTTGTGCGAGTCAGTCTACCTAGGTTTGGACTGGAATATAGGTCTAACCGGTGGGGAGAAGTGGAGGGAAGTACGTTGAACCAGTGGCATAGGTGGGCCTTCTGCCGCCCATGGCGGCCCCTGCGTTTGCCGCCCGCGGCAGCCGAATGTAAGAGCGGGGGGGGTGCTGGCGATTCCCCTGCGAAGGCCGCAGGTAAGAGCAGGGGGGCCGCCGCCACCCAAAACCCATTCCTCCCCGGGCGGACTACCCCCGCTTGCTACGCCACTGCGTTGAACTCAGTTTTGAGGGGATTCAGTTTGAGGTTAGGAAAGGGCATCCAAGAAAGAATGTTTTCTAGAAACTGATGTAGGAATAAGATGGCGTCCAGGATCGAAATTTTTGCACCGTGACATGACTCTCAAGCGAAAGTTGGAGTGTCAGGAGGTGAATGGTGAAAGATCTGCTGCAAAATCGCCCACAAAACTCCCAGTGCGCTTTGAGGGGCATGAAGCTCACTGTGTCCGTCTTTTTGTGTCCTCTGTAGGCATGGGCTGCTTCTGGGGTGTAGAGAAGAAGCTGTGGGCACAGTCTGGAGTGTTCTCTACGCAGGTGGGATACGCCGGGGGGTACACTCCCAACCCCACCTATGAGGAGGTGTGCACAGGTAAGGACGGATGTGGTGTTTTTCATGGTTGCTCCTAATGTTGGGGGTGTCGAAAATAGGGATTTGGGTTGGAGTAGAAGGCTAGGTTGGTGTCATTGGGGTGACATTGCTGGTACGAGTGGAGAATATCGTAAACCCCACACTGCTGTGTTGGCACTGACATTGCCTTAAGCTGGGGCCTCAGGTTCAAAGGTGGGCGCAGATTTTATTTATTTATTTATTTTTGGCATTACAGTTATTGCTATGGACAGGGCCGGACTGGCCATAGCGGGCACCGGGCATTTCCCCGGTAGGCCGCTAGGGTGGGGGCCGGTTTTGGGCCCCTGGGGCCGTTTTTGTTATTGGGGGACGGCAATTTCGGCCCCCTGTAACAAAATCGGCCGAAACCGGCACTCGCAAACTGCTCGGCTGCACTCCCCCTCACCCCAGGGGGGGCCGGCTGAGCAGTTTGCCAGGGCCGGTTTCTGTTCCCAGTCCGGCGCTGGCAATGGACCTAAAATGCTAGCGTGACCAAGGTCTCTCTGGACTAATGTGACCGTCTTACTACAGGAATATCACACTCCAAGGAGCACAATCTGCAGGACCACATTTAGTACAGTGTGTGCAAAACGCAGGGGCCCACAATAGGAATACTGCACTATGGAGTGGTTAACCCTAGGCTTCTCTTTGGAATATTGTGCTAGTGTGTTATGTTATTGGGTTTTATAGAGCGCAAACAGCTACGCAAATCGGGTGGCCCAGCGCTAACAAAAGGAGATCTGACAGCATGTCTAACAAGCATTTGCAATGGAATAGGTCTCGCATTTGTGAGAGTTTAATTAATTGGCATTGTAAATGACAATGCCTTTTATTGATCTGTTTCGATGATTAACGCATAAATAAAAGGCATTGTCATTTACAATTCCAATAGCTGAAACTCTTGTAAATGCGAGACCTATTTCATTTCAAAGAAGCGGCCACCATTGTCCCTGGCTGTTTGGAAAGTGAAAGCGCGCATGGCGCGCTGAATGTTTCAGGAAAGCATGTTGTGCCTGCAGTAGGAGAAACTCATTAAAGAAAATAGTGCTTACAGACCTACTGTGTAAGAACAGAAGTAAAAGGGCCAGTCCTCATGGGAGGTTACAAATGAAGACAAGGTGGTAGTAAGGAGGGACTAACAAGCCTATTAACGAATCAGAAGCCAGCATTTACGAAGGACAATGACACAGGCCAATGAAAAATATGGGTAGAGAGTGGGCAGAGCTTCAACTCCATACTCAAATACAGGATACCTCGCAGAGCAGCGCATGTGCTTCCCAGGCTCGACCTAAAAAGGCCTAATATTTCATCTAAGAATGTATGTTTTAGCTGTTTCCTGAAACTTAATTTGTTATTAGACCTGATCTGTAACGGAAGAGAGTTCCACAGCTTGGCCACGAGGAAGGCAGACGATCTGCCTCCTCCCCTTGCTCTCTTTATTCTGGGAACTGTAAGAAGGGAACAATCGTTTGATCTTAGTGCTCTTCCAGCTGTATATGGTGTAACAAGGTGATGTAGTACATAAGGATGTGATGAGTATTTTAACTTATGGGCGATTAATAGAGTCTTGAATTCTATGCGTCTCTTGTGCTAGTGTGTAAAACCCAGAGCTTCATCGCCATGGGAATACTGGACTAGAGTGTGCTAAATTCATCATATGAATACTGCATAGTAGTGTGCAAAACTCCGAGCCATGCCGATGGAAATACTGCATTACGGTGTGGTAAAGTCACTGTATTACTATGGGAGCACTGTGCTATATGGTGTGCAATACGCAGGGCCTCGTCATGGAATAATGCCCTAGAATACAGAACCCTCAAGAGAAATACTAGACTAAAGCATACACAATCCATGCATCAAGATGGCAACACACCACTATAGTCTGCCAGTCTAGGGTGGCAAGACCAGAGCGGCACTTTGCAAATACCACTCTAGGGTAACAGATCCACATAACTGTAGACATAAAACACTGTATTCCGCCAAACCCAAATTAGCGTAGAAATACAGCATTATAGTGTTCCAGGCCCACATAAGGCTTGCACAGGAGTACAGTGTGACGAATAAACTGAGTCACAATAGGAGAACTGTACTGAGGTATGTCAAACCGACAGCATTACCACAGGACTACCTCGCGGCTATCTTCCTCAGCTGTGATAGCAGGGGAGGTGGGGGAAGTCTTTGTCACCTGCTCATCCGTCTTCCTCTCACAGTCCTAACGGATGTCCGTCTTCCTCTCACAGTCCTTACCTATGAGTATATCTCCGTTCATGCATGAAAAAAAGAAACATATGCAGGACTCTGACGAGGAAGACATGGACTACGTGTAATGAAAATTACTGGTCAGTAACCGGCCATTTTCTCTTCCTGTATTCCCAGACTCCCTCCTTTCATGCGACTACAACGTAAATGATACTACGTCACTACAGGTTTTACTCCAGCATCCCAGAAGAGCGGCCATGCCTAACTGTCATTACCCTGCTCAGTGACACTCGGCCTAACAACCTAAGAAAATCCGAAAAATGCGTCTGCCCCATCAAGATTAAAAAAAAAAAATGTTGCATTGCGTAACTAACTGACCAACTATTTCCGAAAACAACGAGCCCACTATTTTTCAAAATATCTCAACTGGTAGAGTAAACGAGTTGATAAAGAAAGGGGTCGAAGACGAAAAGGTGCAAAGTGAGAGAGTCAAAAATGAAAGTGTTGAAAGCGAAAGCTTTCAATTGTTTTTAAGTGGGTCAGTTTTTGAAGAAAAACAAAGAAATACGTGCAACGAACAGTGAAGGGGAAACTTTCCAGAAAATTGTGAAGGGAGTAAAACTAACAATTCCAATTAATTCTTTTGGCGACGTTCTCAAGCAAAAGTCCTACACTTTGTAAGGTGAATTGTTCGAGTAAACGGTTTCGACTATGTTTTAATAAAGACAATCGTGACGCTTTACCTGCTAATTGAAATCCTGTATCTGAGCACGTGACCTGAAGGTTAGACATCTATCTCTGCCTTCGAAGGCCTGCCCCCACGTTCCCTCTCCGGCTGACCCCGATGTATTTATTTGTTTGCTGGGTTAATCGCAGCCCACCCGTCCCAAATCTCTCTGCGTTGTCACTCTCCCCGCACGGAATATCTGGAGAGAGGGCTGCGCGGCTTATCTGTGAAAACAGTTTTCTCGCAGGTTGAGCGGATTATTGGACTGCGCAAAATATTATCTCCCTGCTCGGCCGTCTGCGCGCGGGGGATTATCGCAATACCCGCAGAGAGAGAAATAGCCTTCATCCCCACAGACGGGGGCAAGGGGGATTAATGCCCCCACCCCTGCTTCCCCTATTACTGGGAGGCTTCCCTCCCCTCGATTAACCATCCGATCCTTCCGGCAGCCCCATTGGCTGCGGAGGATTCTGTCCTTCCCTGCGCGCGCTGTTGTCAGCATCCATTTTCAGATACGCTCCATTTCGATGGTGACACGGAGTCCTTGTGCAATGAGGAAACCTAGCTGCGGGCGGTCCGGCCTATAGGGACAGCCACCGGAATTATGCGGCAGTGGAGAAGCAAACTATGCAGCAGTGCAGTTAAATTAAGGGAAATTAAGCGGCATGGTGTAGCTATACATATGTCGAGGAGCTCCTGTAAATGTATATACGGTGGCCTTTCATTTACTGGCACATAAACCAGCACTTGCCCAGCGCCTGCGAGGGGCAATCTTTCCCACACAAATGCATAAAATGTCTCTTTCAATATATTTGACTAAACTCTCTCTTCCTGCTCATGTACATATATTGACCTGTTCGTGAAAATTACACTCTACTAATGCATTAGCGTAATATGCACATGTATGTATGTGAACTCTTTATATGCATGCACATATAAATCCTTTGCTAGGCATGTGCATAATATGGCCATTCCAACTCTCCCAATACATATGCATTAGAAGGCCGTTGCTGTGAATGTGGATAAGCCACACTTCCTGTATAAGCTCCCACCAGTGCTTCTACAGTGTGCCTGTAACTTACCTTTCCTAGCCATATATGTTAACTTTTCCTTTGCATCCACTTTAAAGGCCTATACTAAATAGTTGGCATTATTAGCCACCGCAAAAAAACCTTTGCTACACATATGGATAAACTGGCCCTCCTTATACATAAGGAAACCAGCTCTTCTGCACTTGATTAACAAAGCTTTTATTATCTCCAGATACATATACAGTTGCATATTCATGTATATGCTATACATGCATAAAGAAGCATCTCTAATGTATGTATGCAAGATAACTATTCCTGTTAATGCACGAAGCAGGTAACCTTATGAATGTGCACGCAAAGAAAACCCAATCGGCTTTACCAATGCTTGTTAAGGTACGAAAATGTACTGTCTGGTGATGTGCGCACTTCTTTTCCACAGATATTAGCATACATGAGATAAGGACCTTTCCACATTCCCTGCTGCCCCGTGGCTCCAGGTAAAGTGTGGCACCCTTCAGTTAGTGCTGGGTTTTTAGCCAACGGCGCTTTGCATTCTTGGACTTGTAGGCCATCGTTCACAATACAACAAGCAAACTGCTTAGGATACTGGGAACCACAAACAAGCAATTTAACATAGCAGTAGCCAAGGCAGGTCCCAGCAAATTCGGGCTCTGTCCATCTTGAAAGGCGCATGTATGTTCTGGCCGATTGGACTGCCTGTGTGTTGTAATGCCGATTACTAAGGTTGTTGGGCATGGACTGATTGCTGGAGATTGATGAACAATCACACTGTTTCTGTTATGGGTTGTGGCTGTATTTGAAACTTGCTTCCCTGGGCAGAGGTTGTTGCTGTAGGCCCGAAGGATTGAAGCTGACAGGCTCTGCACAGAGTGGTGGCTCAGTGTATGCGGTGTACTTATGAAAGGTTTGTAGATTTTCCCGAGGGATCAGGCTGACATCAACACTTCGATATATTTACTTTCCAATTCATCACTGTTAAAGTTTTATTTCTAAAAAACATAATAATAAAACATTCGAAATATCGACACAAAAAAATGAAGCACAGGAAAAATAGGCGTAGGAAAGAATCAGGAAAAGAGAAAGGAAACGAAGAGCAAAATTGGATTATCAGGTTTTATCCTTCTTCAAAAAAGCCAAAAAAAAGAGATCAGAAAAGATACATAGTAAAAAACACATCCAAGAAGTAGATGGGGAACAGGCTAAAAAAAAAAAAAAAGGAAAAATATAAGGAAAAAAATGAAAAAGTTTCCTATCCTCTCTGGCTTTCCACCCCACATACGTGTTACTACTGTTTCTTTCTGCCCTGTTGTGGGTACCCCTAACTCTCTATGGCTTAATTCCCTCCATCTTGCCCCATCCTTCCCGCCTCTACTCCTGCCCCCTTCAGTACTTTGAGGAGGCCTTTTGATTGGATTAGGTGCTAGACGAATAAACACCATCACATATTATAGTTTGGGTTCTGATTTTCCAGACCTTCTTAGTCATTCATTCAAATGTACTTTATTGGCATGAGAAATAATACAGGTGGTGCCATAGTCAATGAAACATATATCCAAAGCACAAAAAAAGAAGATATTGTACTTACGGTGTATTTGTTTGGTTATATAAAACATGAACTTGGCCCTAGGGCGTTAGAGGGCTTTACACTGAAACAGTACAATCAGACCAATACAGCAGGAAAAACACATGTATAGTGCAAATATATTGACTATCTGTTAGTGAAACTTTTATGCCCAATAATGAAAAACAAATCAATAATGTCAAAACGGAACAGAACGCGGAAGTAAACAAGGCATAAGGCGTAGGAATTATTTAAAGGTATGGAGGTCAGATGCAGGAGGATAATTAATATAGACAAGGTTAGTCTAACTCGGACAACTAAATAAGAACAGAAATAAGGAGGGAAGTTGGGGGAGAGAGAAAGTCAATTGTGTAACAGGATAAACTAAAGAAAAGAATGTGTTAAACCTGAAAACGCGTGGAAGACAAAGAAGAGATTAAGAGCATGTAGGGCAAAGCAAGTGTAATCGGTACCAATTTTGAAAAATGCAGCACAAAAATATCGGACACCTAAGAGGGTGGGATTAGAAGATTGGAAGCAATTAAGGATGTACATATTAGAGCAGGGGGTCTCCAATCTTTTCTATAATGAGAGCTACTTCTGATGAATGAAAATCATCCCAAGCTGCTAATGAATTTGATCATTGTTGCAGTTGCAACAGTAGCAACCACATCAGATATGATAACAATAGTGACCACACCTTGCAAGATTATAATGTTGATCACCCAGGTGTATGTCACAATATCGAGTGACAAAATACCGTCAGTCAAAATTTCGTATCCAGAATACTGATTACATAATATCACGAAGGTACTCATACATAGGCAAGTATAGATGTACTATTCTTAGTTCAATTTCTACATTTTTTTTTGGGGGGTGGGGGGAGTTTTCATATAGCACAAATTCAAACCGAAGGTATTGGAGCATTTTACATGAGCACCAGTTACGTTACACAAGGTCACATTCATTTTTTAAATCTTTTCTCAGCACCGGGAGATTAAGTGATTTGCCCAGAATCACAGGATGTTGGGCGTCAATGCCGAGACTTGAACCTGGTGCCCTCGTTCCAAAGTCATAGGTTCTGGTCACACCCTCTCCATCTATATATCTCAAAGGTATACACACACATTTATATGTATACTTAAGTAAATAGATGTGGAATCAAGAATGTAAATAAAGCTATACTTATCAACAGCAATGCTGCGAAAAAGTTTATCAATATAAAATGTCTCCACGTGACTAATGAAATAACAGCCACAGCAGCAAATGCCAACTGGTACTAAGGAAATTCTAATAGCCATAAATCTATCTCCCAAACACACCATGAATTATCATTCAAAGAGCAGATGTACATTTTTTTAATCATTTTGTTTTCAAGCTTCAGCATATCCCTTTCTCAAAATACATTTTTTTTCTATCAAATATTCCCTTTTCATTTTGAGTTAAAACACTCCAAGAAAATCTTGGGGCATATTAGCAAGACCGGCGATAAAATTATCGCCGTTTTAGCGGCAGGAAACTGCCGCTAAAGCGGCGATAATGGACTTGCTAATATGCGTTATAGAATTCAAATAGAAGCCCAGGTTAGATGTCCTGCACATCTAACCTGGGCTTCTATGAATTCTATAACGCATATTAGCAAGCCCATTATCGCCGTTTTAGCGGCAGTTTCCTGCCGCTAAAACGGCGATAATTTTATCGCCGGTCTTGCTAATATGCCCCCTTGTCTTTTTCACACACAATGTATGACTTATAGAGTAGGGTTTGAAAAGTGACAAATCTCCACGTGATATGCTGCAAATTCCCTTGGCTGTCACCTTATGTGTTTGTGTGTAAGTGTATGGCCCTCCCATTGGTTTGGCTGGCTGCCACTCTAAAAGGGTCCAAAGTTGTGTAGTGTCGCCTTCTTTGGTCTGGCTAGACCCTTTGAATTACATACTGTGCTGAACTGCTCATTAGGGAGCTACGTTCAGGGGTCTGGCATGCTACCAGTAGCTCCCGAGCTAGCTGCTGCAAACCCCTGTATTAAAGAAATAAAAAAAATAGCTATAAAAAATAGGTAGGGCAGTTTAGATGACGAAGGAAACAAACACTGAAGGCCCTAGAACTATGTACTGAGGAAGATACATTCCAAATCACTTTTATAGCACGTAAGAAGTCAGTGGATACTGTACAAGTTTCAAGTTCAGGTTTATTGTTTATTCATGCATATTACCCAAAATCATTGCATGATAACACATGTAAACATTAAAATTTCAGAGCATCAGTGCACTATTAAATTGTTTTAAAACTGATAACAAAATCAAGGTGCATTAACTGATAAAAAAAAGTGGGAGCAGCATATCTGAATGTAACGACCTAGCAACATACAAGGATACGTACCCCGCAATTCATGCGTTTCGTTACTTTTCTGCCGGCATAAAGAATTATACAAAGCGAGTGTTTGAAATAGGATCCTTTGGATTAAAAAAAAAAAACGAATGATGGCCTGCCAAAATGTTCGTATATGCCTTAAATTAAACAGTTGTCTTAGCAGTTTTTTTTGCCTTTCTAACGCGAGAACCGTTAATAGGCGGACTAGATGGATTACTGGCTCATCAACTTTTCTACACAGTCAGGACGGATTACTTTCCATCTTCTTGTCCCACCTCGGAGCATGACCCAGAGTTGGTAGACTTCCAAACAATATGTCATGAATTTATGTTTTATGTAACTTGTGTACCCTACAGACAAATAGGCTTGACTACACAATGACGTATAGCTGTTTAAAACCATCCAAGCATAAGATTGTTTTGTCAAAACATTTAGGTGCTGGTTATGTCGTAATTTCCTCATGCTTTTATTAAGATGTTTTTTAGAACCTTGTAAAGTAACTGGTGCGTTCCAAAGTTCTTGCGCTTGGAGATTGGTAAGAAAATTTTCCATATACAATCGAGCAGGGAATGTGACATCGCTACTAGTTATTTCATCCAAAAGCAGGTGATTTAAATAATGGTCTTTAGTTGATATAAGTTCCTAACAAAATTTTGGAAATGCCCCTTGCCTTGCAGTGACCTGTTTGATGCCGCCCAACTTCAAGCGAACTAGGGCCTCGGATGCAGATCGGGAAAACAAATTAGGGGTATATTCACAAGAACGTGTGATAACTACCGCAAGAGTAGCGTAACGCAACTTTCAATATCGCAGCCTATCGCGGGAAAATAACCCAGTGTCAACGTGGAATTCACAACAAGGCGGTACCATGCGATAGTCACCAGATAACGCGGTAAATGTCAGCGTGAAAATCAACGCCACGCCGAAAAAATGCGAAACGCGAACACGAGAAATAATGCGATGAGGCCAATCGCGGTAAAAAAAAGCAGCGAAAAGCAGCCACAGGCCTGCAAATCCCACGCGTCTGACGGGAAATTGCACCATAAAAACCACAGAAACAACACACCAGAAACAAGCCAAAGCACGTAGCAACATGGATGCACCGTGACCCAGCGCAGAGGTCAACGCGAACCCCACAACCCCCACAGACCACCAGCAAGGAACAACGGGGTCGGGGAAGGCCAAGGAGAAAAGGGAGAGGAAGACGGGGTGCAGACCGCAGGAAAACAAGACCAGCGTCACGGAAGTGACAGAACACTACCAGCAACTGACCCACAAGCAGACCACTTGGAATGCAGTCGGAGTGCAGAGGAGGCCAATCCAGGAGGCCAAGAGGCTCCGCCAGGACGTGACAACCTAAACCAGGCACAAACCCGTTGCAAACAGGAAGGCAGCAACGGCGACAGGAGGTGGTAGTCCAGCGCCACAGGAGGAGCTGGAGGAAACCCAGGCCACAGTCATCAGTGTGGAGATGGTGCAAGGAGTAGGGAGTACGGACACAGCTCGACAGGACCTGACACAACAACAACAGGGTGAGGATCCAACAGGGACTGGGGGGATGGGGGCTGATGGGCACAATTGCACACATGCACAATGAGGTGTAGCACACTGCACACCCACAATTACCCAGGGACATGTCCCCCATCCCCGTGGCACACTGCAGCACACACACATAGCAATCACAGCACATACCATGACAATGTGGCATAAAGTGCAACACCCACACTGCAGAACAGGGGACACAACTGGGTCCGCCCAGGCGCAGAAACAGAACAATCACATTGGACAGAGCAGGGAACTGTGAGATGCATATCTACTGCTACAACTCCACATCAGCCATGTAGGCCAAATGTACACTGTCCCAACTCAAATAGCCACCACCGCCCAAACAGTCACAATGTACATTGTCACACAGTCTGCATGTCGACAAGAACAAGGCGCCAACACATTGCCAACATGCACCTCCCCTTCACAATGCAGAGGGACAAACAACACCTCCAGCAGGTCAGAACAGACAACCCATCAGTGATGCCGGAGACAAACACCACACCTTCGACACCTTCGACACCGACGCCCTACAACAGCCCATGAACATCCCACACAACCCACCACCAGGGCCAGGGCAGATAAGCTACTCAGAGGAGAACCCAGCCCCTGCAACAGGCCACACAGCATGAAGCACCCGCAATCACAGCTGCCTCACAACACTTCACCGACCCACACATGGCACCCCAATGCCAGGTGTCAGAACGCCAAAAGGAGGTGGCCCAACACGTGCGGGTGTTGCCCAACCCATGGAATGCGAACTAGAACACATACGTGGGTGTCCAATACCCTTCAGGGATCACCTACAACCCACAAAGGAGACCCACACTGCCATAAAGACACATGCAGATGCACATACCCAGTACAGAACCACACCCAGGGGCACACACATATCAGTCACACACCCACGTTGGCTCAGCGTACGACGGCACAGTCCACTCCCCTTACGAATTGAGTGGGTGACGACAAAGCTACATGTCCAGGTTCTAGCCCGCTGCCAGCGGTGACATGTATGCGTCCGCTGTACACAGCACAATGTAATGTCGTAGGGCCCAGGGCCCCCATGCATACAACAAGACCACAGGGACACATGCACATATCATGTTGAACTGGCTACGGGCACGTGCGCCCGGCCCCTTTATTGGCAGGGCCACATGTACAGTGACGCCTGTGCTGGATGTGTGTGGGGTGAGTATAAGCCAGCACGCACGGAGTGCTTGGTGCTGGCAACAACCTGAACAGTGGACACCAGTGTAATGGAAACAGAAAACACCAGCATAACAGATTCAACTGCAGAGCAACATGGAGGGATCCGGAGTAAGGACAGAGGTCACCCAATATTCAGTCAGGAGGTTCCGTGAGTTGCAGTGCACTGAGGTAGGGGCACTAGAGAAGAGCGCGCTCATGTGAAGAAATTGCTAGGATAGTGTCCCTTCCGGTTAGTCCTGATGCACATGCAGTGGGGTGTGTTACACCTGCATCAACTTCCTCATCAACGTCCCAGGTCCCCCACACTGCCTGAGGTGACAGTTGCGTCCGAAGTCCACAGCGCAATACCCAGTAATAGATCCGGGTGTGTAGCTTGACTACCACCACCAGTTTGCATTCCTGCCTAGGGGCTGTTGCCTCCTGCCCTCCCATTGTCTGTGCCTTCTCCCCTCCGCACACTTGACACATCTTCCTCATCACAGTCCCAGGTCTTCCCCACTGCATGGGGAGACATTGCTGCGCAACCTCACAACAGCACAAAACTCAATCAGTAACGGACAATGGCTTGCGGTGCACTGAGTCACTGGCACCTGGAGTGCTGAGCAGGGTAGCAGACCGATGATGGCATCCACGACAGGTCTGAGCAACTCCGTAGTTCTATCAGGACCACCCTTTCGACTCTGGCAGATGGCGGTTGGAGGTGGTCCTTGCGGTGGTGGCGTGTGCCTCCTGCGGTGATGCGACGTCCGGGCCGGTCAAGACTCGATGCCATGTGTGGGCCCTGGTGGCCCGCAGTTGGGGCCGGAGGAGGCGGACAGCGCAGGGCCACAGACAGATGGCATTGATGACCCCAAGACCATCGCTACAGAGGCCATTCAATGTCTCAGAAGAAGGGGTCCCAGGCCTGAGCAGCACAGAGTTAGTGGCCCCGGATGCACTGCGGCCGGCACAGGCACCCAGCCACGGGACGGTGACTTGCGGTGCAGTCAGATGGGCCATGCGACCTGTGCGGGTCCCTATCAATGTCCGCGGTGTATGTTGCGGAGTGTTGCGGGGGACAGTGGAAGGTGTCCTCCAGGGCATGATGCGGAAGGTCTGATGTTATCTGGAAGCAGCAAATGGAGGAGTGGAAAGCGCAACCCTCGTTTGCACCAACAATTCGGGATCAGTTACATGAGGATGAAAACTAGCCCCTAGTCCATAGACTCAAACGCCACCAATGTACGACCAGTGAGTGCCCATGAATGTCGGGGAACAAACTTAGTGGCTCTTGTGCTGGGAGGGGATGCAGTCTGCGATGATGCCTGTACACATATGTGAACTCCAAGAATGCCAAATCAAGGCTCTGTGACCTATTGGACCGCAGTGTAGGCCGGAGGCAGCAGTCAGCAGTGGCCCACAGCCACGGGTCGTTGGCTCGCGAGGCACAGAGTTAGTGACACAGTGGCAGTTGTGGGTAGTGTTCAATCACCTCCGTGACGCTGATCCTGTTCCCTCCGGACTGCAACGTGTCATCCTCTTACGCCCCTCCGTGCGTGCGAAGAAAGGTATTCTGCCTTTTGAATTACCGATGTTCAGTTCCAAATCTGTGATCCCACTCGTGCGCAGCGTAGGCTGAGGGCAGTGGTCCGCGTAGGCCCACAGACACGTGTGGTTGTGATGCCATGCACAGACTTGTTGCCACCACATCGGAGGGTGTATAGTGAATTGTTCTCTGCCTTAAATAATGTTCACTGCCATGGTGTAATCAAGACTCAGTTCCAAATGTGTGACCTACCTGACCGTGGTGTAGGCCTGAGGCAGCGGTCAGCACAGCCCATTCTCCGAGTGTCGCCGGCATAGGTTGGATGGCCCCACCGGCCTGCGTAGTTCAGGTTCAGTGGCACCACGTGTTCGGTCACCTCCGTGTATGTGACCCGGCATTCGTCCGGACAGAGCCGCATCTTCCTCTTACACCTCTCCGTGCGACCACTGGTGTGGACTCCGCCATTCGTGCTTTGCGACTAGGTGCTGGATGTGTGACCTACTGGTCAGCAGGGTAGTCCTGGTCCCTCATCCACGTGTAGCCGGCTGGCGTTGAACAGGGTTAGTGGCACCACGTGTAGCAGGCTGGCGTTGAACAGGGTTAGTGGCACCACGTGTATCAGGCTGGCGTTGAACAGGGTTAGTGGCACCACGTGTCGCAAGATGCCCATATGGAACTATGCCTCACTGATCGGGGGTCTGGTGCTGTGGCCGCTGGCCCGGATTTGGGGTCACTGCCATTCATGACTCAGGACACAGTTTCACATATGGGACCTACTGGTCCGAAGAGTAGGCCGGGGGCGGCAGTAGAGTACGTCAATGAAAAAGGAATAAAGCGGGCCTGTGTTGTGGAGGCCGTGATGGTCTGAGGTGGCTGCCAAGGTCGCGGGCCTCAGGCTTGGGGCTTGCGCCGGCACGTGGTGGGCCCTTCTTGACACACGCCGGTGTTGGAAGGTGATCAGTGTGGCCTGGCTGCGCAGGGGCTGGCCTGACGGGTTCGTGGTCCAGCGTGCCGGGGTCCGGCAGGCGCACAGCATCGCAGGCAACTCCGCTCATGAGGATGGCGTCGGCCTCCTGGCGGGGTGGGAGGCGCCGCCCTGGCAGAGACGTGGGTCTTTCCGGAAGAGGACCACCCCCAGGCCTATGTGCTTTTTATTCACACCCCTACGCTGGCGTGGCATACGCCGGGCCATCCCACTCCGCTGACGCTTAGGGGGGCCGTAACAGGCAACATTTCCGCGAGGTCCCCCACTGGCTGTGGTGACATGGTGGCGTCCACTACACTCCATACACAAGCGGTGTATGTCACCATGGATATGGGTGTGTTCTGCATACTGCGAGGTGTCCAGCACATCTCCGGCACTCTTGGCATTGTGTACTTTCCCAATCATGGTTCTACTGCATCCTTCACACATGCCTGGTTGCCACCTCTCCCCACATTAGGCTATTATGTGGCTGAGGTGCCATGCCGTTGCTGGCTTATGTTCAGGGCTTGCCCATGTGGACATTGTAAGTTGTTCTGTCGTGTCTGGTGGGTGGGCATGTTGTTGTGCCTGTTGTATGTGATTTTGTGACGTGTGCATTGCCAGCGTTGTGAGTTGCATGGTTGTGGAGTTGAGGTGTGTGGGGTGTTCATTTGGATATTGCCAAGGGGCTGTGCATTTGCCTTGTTGCCATCCTGGGAACGCTGGTTGATGATGGACTGTCGAAGGATGAAGGTATCATGCACACTGGCTGTGTATTTGAAGGCGACATTGTTGGGTGTTCCACGGTGTTCTGTTGTTGCCTGCACATTGATGTGAGACGTGTGCTTCCTGTTGCGGTAATTGTGTGCTGTGTCACCAGGGGGCACAGGTAGTACATGTGTGATGTGTATTGCCCCCAACACGTGCATGCATCCTGCTTGGGCGTATGGTCCTTGCTTGGTCTCCAGCGGATCCTGCGCATTGTGTTGTACGTATGGGGACTGGGGTACCAGGGTGATGGTGATGTCCAGGACAGGTGTGGGGGACTTGTATGTGGCTGGCTGTGAGACTCCTCCGACCCTGGCGGGTGTTGGTTGGGGGTACCAGGGGCCAACAGGTGCAGCCAAGCCAGCAGCTTTGTGTGGGGTGGGATGTTGGTTGTCCGCTGTGTTGGTGCCGTAGGCCTGTTAGGCGATGATGGTCAGGATGCGTAGGATGTTTGTCACTTTCAGCCTGTAGTGGGCGGTGACATTGTCAGATGTTGGGTCTGTGCGGCTGGTACGCTTCCTGGGGGTCCGCTGTCTTTGTCTGCGCTGCGTCTGTGGTGGTCCGGGGGGGGGGGGTGTTCCGGGTGTGGGTTGGGGTCCTGGGGTGGGGGCGGTGGGTGTTGTGGCCCTCTTGGGTGTCCAGGCCGCATGAGGAGTGGCTCCATGGCATCTGTTGCCCTTCGGATGTGGCCCTGGGCTGTGCTCCCTTTTTTTGTGCTGGCTGCCGTCCGACTTTACACCAGGTCAGAGCAGGTGTAAATTTCCTGGTGCTAACGCGCCTTATCGCCTGTTTTGTATTTTTATCGCCGATGTGGCTGGTCGTAGTGAATGTTGAGGTGTGATGTTGTCTCGGCTTTTGTCACGGGAACGCCTACTCTGCATGTCATTAGCGATATTTGCGGAGGTCCTCTGTGGCGATGTTTTTTGCGGCTGCTATTGCGGGTAAACTGGTGCTGTGGGCTGTTAACACCGGCTTGTGAATGGGGAGGTAAATTTATCACGACTTTGGCTGCGATAAAGTGCTGTTAATTCGGCGATAGCTCCTTGTGAATATGCCCCTCAGTTGTTTGCACGTTCTTATAATGATTTTATCGACTGTGTTTGATTCTCTGTCTCGTAGTGCTTCATAGCCATAGCTGATAGTAGACAGCAACTTGGCTTCAGTGACTTTCAGCACTGGGTCAATTAGCGGGCTCTTGAAGGTTTTAAATAAAGTAATAAAAGTTGTTATTAAAGTCCAGGCCGTGGCATGGATTTGTTGCTCATGTGCAAGGGATATTCCTCTAGAATCAATGATTGCCCTCTCAACTCAACAGTTGTTTAAATACCAAACCCAGTTCTATTTAATTTTTTTAATCTATTATCATTGTTGTGGTGTTATTTAAATTAATTTCTAATTTGTTGAGGGGAGTGTACTTATATAGTTTACTTACAAAGATGTCATCAGCACACAGCAAATGTAAAATTAATTTACCACCCATGTGAATTTGTTGGCTCCAGTTTACTGGTAAAATCGGCTATGAATAGATTAAATAATAGTGGGGCGAGCACACAACCCTGCTTTAATCCGTTAGATGGAGGAATTTTCCGTGAAACACACTCCACATTCGATCTCCACTCTCACCCAGGTGTTATTGTGCAAGAGTTGTATGGCTCTAAGTCATTTTGCTGGCATCTCCCAATTGGCCATTTTCTCCCATAATTTATTCCTGGAAACATGTTCAAATGCAGATTTAAAATCCACAAAACATAGATATAAATTAAGAAGGTATTTGTCATCATGGCTTTGTCAATAATAAGTGAAAGCACAAGCAAGTTTGTTATTGTACCTGTGCCTTGACCTAATCCAGTTTGGTTTATTAAAATAATCTTTAGTGTTTCGATCCAATCATTTATATCTTTTAACAGAAGTGCTGCAAAATATTTCGCAGTTTTATCCAAAAGTGTAGTTAGGTGATAATTTGCTGGAGATGCTTTATTTCTCCCGCCCCCCTTTGTAGATTGGGTGCCCCATTGCTCCTCTCCATGAATCTGGGACCACTTAAATCGCAAGTGCATAGTTTGGCAGCCGGGCCAGTTTTCCAGACCAAAATTCTATATTGTTCTCAATTAGAGCTTGAGGTAGGCCATTTGGGCCAGGTGTACCATCTTTATGGCTTTTAGTGATTATATCAGCGATTTGTGATGATTCACATGACAATGGTTCAGTAGCTGTTGTCAACTTTACATCATAAAGCGTATTTGGCTCGACTGATGACTGAGATCTACTATCCATTGCTGGCAGTTGATGCTGTTAATGTCCTTAAGTCTTTCTGTGTCTTTGACTCTTTCCTTCTTTGCCATATATTGGGACTTTAGATGTTCGGCCCACATTGACTCAGCTATTTTTGCATTATATTCCTCAATTTGGTTAACTATTTCCAAAATATATTTGAATTTTTATCTATACTACCATGAAGCGACCCTTGACCCTGTTTTGCAGGCAGGTCGCTCCTCACGCCGCACAGCACCACCTGTTGCGTCGTACCCCTGCCCCCTGAGTCCACCGCTGCTGCTGGGTGTTCGAGCCCCGTAAGTATCTCCGCTCGCTCTGCCCCTTGCCTGTCTGCCTTGCTTTCTGCTGTATTTGCTTCCCACTGTACCACTGTATTTTCGTTTCTGTATTTTTATTGTGGTTGCTGTATTCTTGCATTTTTGGCTCTGTGTTACCCCTTGTGCTTGTTTTGTGCCCGTTCGCTGCCACCCTTTTCCCGCTCTCCCCCCTTCCCGCCGCTGCGTCCCCTGTGGCCCCGCCCCCCTGCCCGCCCATTCGTCGCCCCGCTCCCGCCTCCCAGCTGCTCCTCCCTCCCACCTCCCCATATATGGCGGCAGCTGCGCGGTGAGGCGAGCGACCCTTGACCCCGTTTTGCAGGCAGGTCGCTCCTCACGCCGCACAGCACCACCTGTTGCGCCGTACCCCTGCCCCCTGAGTCCACCGCTGCTGCTGGGTGCTCGAGCCCCGTAAGGATCTCCGCTCGCTCTGCCCCTTGCCTGTCTGCCTTGCTTTCTGCTGTATTTGCTTCCCACTGTACCACTGTATTTTCGTTTCTGTATTTTTATTGTGGTTGCTGTATTCTTGCATTTTTGGCTCTGTGTTACCCCTTGTGCTTGTTTTGTGCCCGTTCGCTACCACCCGTTTCCCGCCGCTGCGTCCCCGCCCCCCTGTCCGCCCATTCGTCGCCCCGCTCCCGCCTCCCAGCTGCTCCTCCCTCCCACCTTCCCATATATGGCGGCCGCGCCGCTGGCGCCGAAGGCGCGCCTAAGGCAAGCCCGTCTGCGCCCGTCCTCGCCTGGACCGCGCCCAGCGCCAGGACCCCTGGTCCCCACGACCAACACGACCACCGACGCCACTACGACGCCAGCACCGTCCTCGCACTCAACTCCGGACGATCACACACCTGCTTCCTGGCCGCCCCGAAGCGCACCCAAGGACCCTTCACCTGCCAGAACTGCAACTTCACCAGCCTCCGAGCTGCCAAACCACCCGCCAAGAAAGAACCCAACCACCTCAGATGCATACTACTCAACACCCGCTCCGCACGCAAACACGCCGTCGAACTCTGGGACCTGCTCGACACCTCCTCCCCGGACGTCGCCTTCCTGACCGAGACCTGGATGAACGACTCCTCGGCCCCAGACATCGCCATAGCCATCCCGGACGGCTACAATATCACCCGCAGGGACCGCACCAACGGAGTTGGAGGTGGGATCGCCATCGTCCACAAGAACACCCTCAGGATCTCGACCAGCACCGACGACACCCTCAGCACCGCCGAGCACCTGCACTTCCAGATCCACACCGACCCCAACACCACCCTCAGAGGAACTCTCATCTACAGACCCCCCGGACCACGGCTCCAGTTCAGCGACACCATCGCCGACCTCGTCAGCACGCACGCCCTGGCCTCCACAGACTACATCCTCCTCGGGGACCTGAACTTCCACCTCGAGAACAACAACGACACCAACTCCACCACCCTGATCGACAACCTCGGACTCAGACAGCTCGTCACTACGCCCACCCACTCCGCCGGCCACACGCTTGACCCCATCTTCTCCGCAAGCTCCCACGTCACCTTCAGCCACACCACCGTACTCCACTGGGCCGACCATCGCTGCATCCACTTCACCTTCCGGAAACCCACCGCGTACCACCGCACTCAACAGATCCCCCGCCGCAGCTGGAGCAAAGTCACCGAAGACCAGCTAAACACCACCCTCGCCCGAAGCCCACCCGCCGACCTCACCGACACCAATTCCGCCACCCGCAACCTCAGGCACTGGATCGACGACTGCACCAACATTCTAGCCCCGCTCAATAAACCCTCCAACAGACGGACCGGCCAGAAAGCCAGCTGGTTCACCGCAGACCTCCAGGCCTCCAAACAAACCTGCCGGAAACTTGAGAAGAAGTGGCACCGCGAACAGACACCAGACAGCCATGAAGCCCACAAGAACGCCATCCGCAGACACCACCACTTCATCAGATCTGCCAAGAGGACCTCCTTCAAGGACCGCCTCGACAACAATGCACACAACAGCAAGGAGCTCTTCACCATCGTAAAGGAACTCTCCAACCCCAGCTCCAACACCAACGACATCCCACCATCGCAAGACCTGTGCGACTCCCTCGCCACCTTCTTCAATCGCAAGATCGCAGACATCCACGACAGCTTCCAGACCGCCCCGACATCCACCAACACCTCAGACCACACGCCCACCATCGACGTCGACCCCCTGATCGCCTGGGCCAACGTGAATGTCGATGACACCATCAAAACCATGAACACCATCCACTCCGGCTCTCCGTCAGACCCATGCCCGCACCACATCTTCAACAACGCCAGCGCCACCATCGCACCCCATCTCCGCAAAGTCATCAACATCTCCTTGGAGACCGTGACCTTCCCGGAGAGCTGGAAGCACGCCGAGATCAACGCCTTACTCAAGAAACCCAAGGCAGACCCGAGAGACCTCAAGAACTTCCGGCCCATCTCCCTGCTCCCGTTCCCGGCGAAGGTCATCGAGAAGATCGTCAACAGACAACTGACCCGCTACCTCGAAGAGAACAACGTCCTGGACCCGTCCCAGTCCGGGTTCCGCAGCAACCACAGTACCGAAACTTCCCTCATCGCCGCCACTGATGACATCAGGGCTCTGATGGACAACGGCGAAACCACAGCCCTCATCCTCCTGGACCTCTCAGCCGCATTCGACACCGTCTGCCACTGCACCCTACGCACACGCCCCCACAATGCAGGGATCCGAGACAAGGCCCTGGAATGGACCACCTCCTTCCTCTCCGGCAGAACCCAGAGCGTCCGCCTCCCCCCGTTCCGCTCCGAAGCCACCGAGATCATCTGCGGCGTGCCCCAAGGATCGTCCCTCAGCCCGACACTGTTCAACGTCTACATGGCACCGCTCGCCCACGTCGCCCGACAGCATGACCTCAACATCATCTCCTACGCCGACGACACCCAACTGATCCTCTCCCTCACCAAGGACCCCCTCACCGCCAAATCTAACCTCCACGAAGGAATGAAGCCGTCACCGAATGGATGAAGAACAGCCGACTGAAGCTGAACTCAGACAAGACGGAGGTCCTCATCCTCGGCTCCAACCCCTCAGCCTGAGACGACTCCTGGTGGCCGACCGCACTGGGAGCAGCACCGGCACCCACCGACCACGCACGCAACCTGGGGTTCATCCTCGACTCTACACTCTCCATGACCAAGCAAGTCAACACTGTCTCTTCCTCCTGCTTCAACACCCTCTGCATGCTCCGCAAGATCTACAGATGGATCCCCACCGAAACAAGAAGAACAGTCACCCAGGCCCTCGTCAGCAGCAGGCTGGACTACGGAAACGCCCTCTATGCGGGAGCCCCGGCAAAACTCCTGAAACGACTGCAACGTATACAGAACGCCTCTGCACGCCTGATCCTTGACGTACCCCGCCACAGCCACATCACACCGCACCTGAGAGACTTGCACTGGCTCCCCGTCAACAAGAGGATCACCTTCAAACTCCTCACCCACGCACACAAGGCACTCCACAACACCGGACCGGCTTACCTCAACAAACGACTCACCTTCTAAATCCCGAGCCGCCAGCTCCGCTCAGCCGACCTCGCCCTCGCCACCGTCCCCCGCATCCGAAGAGCAACCACCGGCAGCAGATCCTTCTCCCACCTCGCCGCCAAGACCTGGAACACCCTCCCCCTGCTCCTTCGACAGACCCAGGACCTGCTAACCTTCAGGAGGCTACTCAAGACCTGGCTGTTCGAGCAGTAGCAGCACCCCCCCCTCCCCTCAGCGCCTTGAGACCCTCACGGGTAAGTAGTGCGCTTTACAAATGTATTGATTGATTGATTGATTGAAGGAATTTGGTTCAGAAGTTCGCTTCATGCTGTTTCTTTGCTTGAGAAAGTTGTTTTTTATGTTGTTTTCTTGCCACTCTAAAATTGTATATTAATAGGTCTTTTTTTGTTTTTTTCCTCAACCTTCTTAAGTCGTGTTTTACCTTTCTTTGGCTGAGTTTGACATTGAAGTTGAGTTTGTGAGTCTTCTTCAATCCACGGAAATCTTTAGATCTCTGTTCTTTGCTATAAGAAATACATTTCACCAACTAAATGTGTGTGACAGAATGGTGCAAATGTGTTTAGATGTCTATGCTATGCTTGCCCTCTCTTCAAATTGCTCAGAGGGTTGAAGGACGGGCAACACAGGTATTCAGGCAGGTGGCAGAAAATATTCTAAACATTTTAAAGAGCCCACAAATTTACGATCCAAAATGATCTGGGATTCTAAACCCACATAGCTGATGTTTAAACAAATTGGTCCCAAAGTCAAAAGCCTAGGTAACAAGACCTCTTGGGAGGCACTGATAGGGGACACTGGACATCCTTTAGGGGAAGACAAGTTGGAGTTTCAATTGATAGTTATAGTTAGGACCACATTTCCATAGAAAAGTATTTTTTGCTTTGCTTCTAACTTTGGCACTGTTTGACAAATCTTCTCAAAGATTTCCAAAGCAAAGTTCATCCATCTCAGCTCCTTCCTTGAAAGTTCCAGGGTGATCCATCAAGCAGGGGCCGAGAAAAAGGGGGTCCCAAAAAGCCTTTCCCCATAGGAAAATTTAACAGTGATACCACAAAAACAGCTGAACTGAATTACACCAAATTTAGCAGAAAAGCTAGATCTTGGTCCAGAAAGTGTGCTTTTTGTGATTTGGTGTAAATCAGTTCAGTCGTTTTTGAGAAATTAAGGTTAAAAAACATTGTACATTTTACACCGGGCGGGGGGGATCCTCTGAGCCCATCCCGTAGGGCCACTTTTAATAATTTAGGGAGGTGGTTGTGCAGCCCCCTACCTGAGCCTTTTTAGGCCTGAGGGATCCCATCCCTCGGGCCATGTTTTTTTTTTTAGGGGAGGGGGCATACAGCTCCCTCCCAATGCCGCTTTGAGGCCTTGGGGACCACATCTGCCAGGGCCAGTGTGTTTTTTTTGGGAAGGGGCGTCATTAGCTTTCCCTCCCCAGCTGTAGATTGGCCCTGGGGACCCTATCACCCCGGGCCTGATACTGTTGAAGTGTCCAAGGGACCCCATATCCCAAGACACTGGGTTTTCCTGCTCAGGAGAATGCGTGCAGGGAACAGAAACTTTATTCCCTGCTCGCACTCCCCCAGTCAGGGAACTAAGCTTTGCTTCCATGCAGGCGAGAGCGGAGAAAAATAATGCAGGAGAAAAGAAACTGAGCCGACTTCCACCAGCACCACAATGGGTGGTGGCTGGGGAGCTGCTGGGACTACAGTGACCCTGAGCCTCCTCACGCGGCCCCTAATGGATTCAGGAGATGTGGATGCCCCGAATGGCACTATCAATATGTCATCTCTTCCACAAGACAAGGAGGAAGAACCTCCATATTGTACTGCAATCATTATGAGTCACTTTAAACACTGTTCACTTGGGCTCCCAAAAATGTAACACACAACATGCATGCAGCATATCACATTCATAGAGCAGGAAGTGAAGTACCCTGGTTATGGGGGACTGAACTGATTGTAATCCGATTGGGTCAGCGGGCTTCTCCCTCATGGGTATGCCACATAATCTGCAGATTTTAACAAAAAAAAAAAAAATTCTGGCTGAAACGGTTCAAAACTTAGTAAAATTGCATCAACATGTTGCCTCAAAGTGGAAGACCCTTTGCAAAGGTTGACTTCTCACCTTTCTGTTGCTTATTGCTATGTTAGGGTGTTAAAGTGAGGTGCAACCTATGCCCAAACAGTCTTAACAAATGTAACAAGCATTGGTAATGCATCAGCTTTGCCTGTGTGATGAATAAAGTACTGTTTTTTTTAATCAATTATCGTCCAGGAGAAGGAAAAAGCTCCCTGACAAATAACACAGGACTGAAGAGGATGTGGCGCAGCGGCTAAAGCCGCTGACTCGAGAGCTAGGCATCCCTGCTCGAGTCTCTGTGGCAGCCACATCCTGTGATTCTATGCAAATGACTTAATCTATAAATTGTTTTATAAATAAGCTGCAAGAGTAAAAAGCAAAAAGAGGCAAAACTGTATGAAAAAATAGTTCCACCAAAGCGTATGTTAACAGTATTTTGGCTATGGGAAACTGATAAGAGAAGCAGATGAGGAACAAGCATTGGTAAATATGCTACAACCAATAGAAATGGAGGAAAAGTAAGTAGCACGCACAGGAGCCAATGAGAAGCCAGGCAAGAGTGGAGGCGGGATCGAAGTACCTTTTAAGTTTATATTAGAAATAATAAATTTCTCAGACGAACACTAAAAATGACAAAATAATGAAGTAATAGTATCAGAAAATGTGTCGCATTATGGAGCATAATTTGTCTTTCCTTGATGCACAATTTAGTCAAAACAGCCGCATAATTTGTCCCTCTCCTTCCGCATAATTCCAGTGGCCCTAGCTATCGCCCAGCCTGGTCAGTGGCCAATAGCCATCCTCTACTATGGATAGGGGGCACATTAAATGAACCAGCAGTACAGCAGAGCCCTGAGTACTGCTAGTTAGGCAACACAAACCACACTGGCGACAAAATGTTGCGTATATGCCAGCTGTTTTCGTAGTTTTTTTCTGAGGTCTCAAAATGTTGCTCAGATTTTTGATGATTTTAATCAGGAGGACTTTTTCCTTCTCAGGGAACTTCAAAATGGATTTTCTGCAATATCTCTCCATCATTGGCAGAGTGTTTTCTTTCTGATAAGAAATTCTGTTTCTATTTACAGTCTTCAGTTCTTGCCTGGGCAGTTTTTTAGAACTGCTTATCACTGGAGATAAGAGATTACTAGGCAAGCGAAGCAACGGTGCCTTATGCTTGCAGGATTTTAGGCCCTATCTGAAAATCACAAAACCAAAAATTCGAAAACATAGGGTGTAAAAATACAGGCCATACAGAAATATCTACTTGCAGAGATATTGTCCACTTAAACATTCTCACATCCAGCCAGACCTTCTTCCTACCCTAACAACAGGTGAAATTACTGTTCTGACCCCAGTTCTTGCGTGTTCGAGGCTGGTGGAAAATGGCTGGATTAGTTGTATTTAAGTATATTTACAAGATAGATGTTTTTCAGTATTTTTTATTTTTTCATTGTACATTTTTGAGTCTTTACACTTGTAGGTTAGATTCCAGTAGTGTATATTTTCACATACTACCAAATTGTAGAGCAGTGGGTGTGCGGAAGGCCATATTCTGTGACTGGAATTTCTGTAGCAGAATATGATTCTTCATTTCAAAAGGATCTGGGTGTTACTGTTTTGTCATTGCTAGTTGGACTAAATGTGCCTTCCTTTTCGTGCCTGATGGTGTTTGTGTTTTATTGTTCCCACCATCACCCTCACTATTATTATTGTGGTTAATAAAGATAACTGTACTTATATAGTAGGGACCAAGTGAAGAGGGTACTAGAGAGCTTTGCATAGCTGTCCAAGATGGCTGAAATTCACCATTATAATATCACACAAAGGACAGGAAGTAAAGTGTGAGAACTGTCGGCAGGGGACTAGTTACTACTGCCATGTGGAGCCGAGCTGTAAGCATCTAGGAGCGGGGAGATGCTCCATCAGGGCGGATACAAACTGTTGAGAGTTTTAGCTAGGCTTGGGCGGTGAACTCTGCTCCGTTCGCAGAGTTTGTGGAGTTTTCCACACTCCGCGGAGCACGTGGAGTTCCAAAAGAGTTTTTATCTCGCTCACCAACATAGCCAACCAAGTTAGCGAGCGCAAGCAAGGAATATCCGAAGCTAGACTACCTCCCAGCGAGATTTCTCAATGTGGGCGGTCGCAGATGGTCGTGACCGCTCGCGTTGAGAAACCTTCCATTCGCATAGAGGAAGCTGCCGCTCAAGTAGAACATCTACTCGAGCGGCAGAAAGAAGCAGCGCCCTCTTGCGCTGTGCATAGTGCCATTCGTGCTGATTTTCCAGCGCGGGACAAACACCTGGCGCTAAAAATCAGTGCGAACTGCACGACCTAAAGCACTAAGCCGCATGCAGAACTCTGCGTAGCGCGACAGAGGTTTTTTGTCATTTTGTGGAGTTCTGCGCGGAACTCCGCAAACTCTGCCCAGGCCTAGTTTTAGCTAAGGCGTGAGCAGGATGAACTGTAGGGAAAAGCTAACCTCTGGATTATAACAGCGCCTTCTCTTCCACCGCTGAAAGACACACCACCCTGCCAGAGTACATCAGTGCTGACAGGCAGCATCCACGGCTGCTTTAGTGCTGGGGTCACACACAGCTCTGACAGTGCTACCCAGCCTTGGCTAGTCTGTAGTGACACACAGGTAGCTCCACCTATGCACCTCAGTCACTGATATTCTATATAATACAGAGGTGCAGACACGGCTGTTGCGATGCAACACGCTGTTTACCTGTACCACTTCCCGTGGTGCGGGACACCCCACGGAGATCTTACCTCTACTGCACTTAAAACGGACAGGAAGCAAGTTCTGGGGATGCCCTCGAGGGGCAGCACTGATCCTTCTGTGCAGCAAGGACGAGGGAGGGGGGGGGGCAGGAAGCACGGGTCTGGCCTGGACTGTGGCGCTGGCAGGAAGCACAGATCTGTCTTGGACCATGTGCAGGGGTAAGATGCACAGGGCTACCCTGCGAGCTGGTCCTGAAGGGCCCGTGCATGCCGTAGATGTCAATGCGGGTCCTCCTGTGTAGACAGGGCCGCGTGCTACTTCCGGCCCATCAGCTGACATTAGACTGCCTGGCTTCATTCCGACATTCAAGTGGAGTGACCTACTTACTGTAGTGTCCCGGGGTGGGAGTGGTAAAGGGAGCGGCGTCTGCCACACATGATACGGGCACAGAGAGTGCACAGGAACAAACAGGCGAGAGCAGCCAGGGACTCTATGCACCCCCGCACCTGTGGTTCGCCGACCTCTCCCCAGTGTACTGTACACATAGTCGCCTCCGCAGTGCTATGCTGTGTAGCTAGCTGCTCCACGCACGTTCACGCGCGCCGCGCGCGCACACAGGTATCAGCCAATGATTCCTTATTATTTTTCGGTTGATATATAGCGAACATCTCGTTCGAACTGACGTCAGAGCCCTTTTTAAGGATGCTTGAAACAGGTTACGGGTGCAGGAGCATCCTGGGTACTCAAGGCAGGTGGCTACTGAAAGAGGGGGGGGAGGGTGCACAGGTAGGAGTCCGAACTGGGACAGGAGCAGGAAATCTGACCAAACCCGGAGAGTGGACGAGAGGACGCTGGGAGATTCTATCTAGGGCGACAGCGCCAGGTAGAAGAGAGGGTGGGCGGTCCCTGGTAAAAGGAACTGCATGTGCCCGCGTTTGGCAGAGTGGGTCTGGCCTAGGTTATAAAGCAGCCAGGCAGTGCCCGAAGGTAGGGTATGACAGGTCAGTGTGTGGGCTGTTTTTTTGTGGCTGTTTGTGAGCCAGTTTTATGGTCTGCTGCACCCGTTTTTAGGTTTGATTCCCCTGATAATAAAACAAACATTGACTGCAGCAAGCACAAACCCATGCAGTCTTGGATACCCTGCAAAACACTAATACAGCGTGTCCTTACAAGCTCAATACTGCCCCAATTTGCAAACATGGACCACTTTTCAGATATCGAATTCACGAATGGGGGCCACTTTTATTGGGTGCCCCGGGCTTTTTTCTGTCCCAGACAGACACTGGAGGTAACGGGGAGCCTTGCATGTAGTCTCTGATATCTCAGGAACACACAGTTCCTTGGCTAGGCCTTCATACGACGCTGCGTGCAGGTGCGCGCAAGGAACTAATGGACGCCCTGATGCTGCTGAGTGATGGACAGTTATCCACCGAAGCCGGGCTGACAATTGAATGACTACCCCCCCTCTCGACGGTGACGCCTCTCGGGCCTCTGCGCTTTATAAACACCTCAGATATGCAGGACCACGGAGGCCGCTCACATGTTTGTAGGAGAGGGTGCCCTGTCCAAGGTGCTGAAGACGAAAGCAAAGGCCGAATCGCTATGACACAGGACACTGAGGCAAACATTGCTGCATTCAGCCCACCCCAGCTGCCCCCGGCTCTCTTTGCTCTCACACTATAAATACCCCCTGGCCTGTCCCAGGTCCACCTGATTTAGGTCACAGATTACTTCCACCGATACTACTCGAGGGCAGCCCGTGCCTTTTCCACCCGTTCTCTGAAGCGCTTCCGTATGTTACCCCTAAGCGCCAAGACAGGGTTTACCTCATGGTCCGAGAAAATACCAAGTGTAATCTCCCGGGATGTAGGATTTGTCTCCCAAAAGATTAAATGTCCTTCTAGATTTGCATCTGCGCCTTCTGTGTAGCATCTGCTCCCGAGTCTCCCGTCCTCTTGGCGCCCTGTTCGTTCTGTGAGCCTTGAAGCACCCAAGCGCTGTAGATAATCTCTTTCCTGGCTTACATGAGCTCACAGACGGCCTGCGAGTTTTTTGGCGCTTTTTACATTTGTCGAATTTGCTCCTGTTTCTGAGGCGCCCCCTTGTGGTGCCACAGGCTGCGACCCTCATTCCACACGGGTCAGTGTCGTCACTCTTCGTGCCAGTGCCCTCAGGGTCCAGAGCCTTTGCCCTCGCACCTTTTGGATCAGGGCCATCCCTTTACCTGGGAATGGCCCTGAGGTCCTCGCTCCTCAAAGGCAGGTCCCTCAGTCTTCAAAGGCCAGGGCCCTCACTCACTCCATGCATGTCATTGCCATCACTCTTGGTGTCAGTGATCTCACTCCTCATGGGTGGAGACCCTCACTTCAGATGCATCCGGGCCATCCTCCCTTATGGCTCAGGGCCCTCACTCCTTATGGGTTACGGTCCCCAATTATCAAGGGTCAAAGCCCTAATTTTTCAAGAGACAGTGACCTCAGTCCCCGTAGATCAGTTACCTTACTCCTTAAGGTTCAAGGCACTCACTTCTCGTGGCTCAGGACCTCAGTCCCCATGTCTCAGGACCCTTAGGTCTGATGTGTCAGGGCCCTAGCCCCTCATGGTCCTCGGCCCTCAGTTATGATGTGTCGTGGACCTCAGTCTTGATGCGTCAGAGTCCACGCTCCTCATGGTACAGCGCCCTCAGATCTTCTGGGCCAGGGCCTTCAGTCCTCGTGTGTCAGAGCCTCATACTTTCATCACCTGAGCTTTCACTCCACATGGGTCAGGGCATCACCCTGACACTGCACTATCCTCCCACCTCACCACTCCCGCCGTCCTTCAACACGTCACTGTACTGCCTTTCACCCCTACTGCTGCGCACACTGCAGGTGGTGATGGGTGATATTTGGTGGTGATGCGTGTGGGTAACTGAGGTGCTGATTTCAGGTGGTATCTAGGCAAGATGCTGCGAGGTGGTGGTGGGTAAAGAGACCAAGGGATGCTGGTGGATGGGATTGTCGGTGATAAACGATGGTGATGGGGGTGGGTGGGTGAAGTGCTAATGTGAGGGGCTATGTTGGAAGATGATACTGGTCAAGATCAGGTTTGTGATAGGGTTACTAGTCGCTAATTCCCAGGAACTATGCTGGGTGGTAATGTCTGGTACCTCAATCCCTCAGTCTAACTTGCTTTTCTTTCACCCCAGGACTGACTGCACACATTGAAGTGGTGAGAGTTGTCTACGACCCCAAAGTCATCAGCTTTGAAGCCCTTCTCAAACTATTCTGGGATAGCCATGACCCAACTCAAGGTAAGCAACACAAAACGTGTCTCTAAGTGTGCGTGCATGAGTCCTAGCTGTACTGTGGACACATAGTGTGACAGTGGCAATATGTTCTCATTTATTGAGACCCCCTCCTTCGATGTGCAGACCGTGGATGCCTGTTCAATAACAAGAGCACCGGCGACTTGCCCATTTTGGGGTGGTGGGTCTGTTGGAAAAGCTGTGAGGTTCTTCCTTCATTCTGGGAGTATGTAGTGTATGCCTGCAGGGCAGTTTGGATTTCTAGGAATCCTCCCCAAAGGGAGAAAATAGCAGATCTGACGGTGATCACCTCACTCGCAGATCTGCCAATGTTTGCCTTAAGCTAAGTGGGCAGCAGCTTGGGGCATGGACCATTATAAATGAATGAACAACCACGACTGAGCGCAATAAAAAACATACACCCCGTTTACCTGCAGGAAATACCACTCTCTGCAGTATGTGGACAACATCCTTCATCACACTAACTACAGAGAGGAAAGGTAGGTTAGGTAACTACCTACAAGATGGACTCGCTGGGCCTTATTCACAAAGGGCCGCCACACTTGTGGCGGAGGCCACGCAGTCGTGGGGGAGTCTCCGCCTCCGGGGCGGAATCTTCACAATAAGAATTATCATGGCGCAGATTGCGCCCCAAGTGCGGAGACGCCCCCTCCACGGCAGGGCCTCCGTCACGAGTGCGGCGGACCTTTGTGAATCAGGTCCTATATCACAGGCTACATTCATTACATACATGTATCAACTATATGCGTTCCTGTATATCAGTGAATGAAGTCTGCTAAAAATGAAAGACAGACCCAAGTATTGTGCCAATGCTCTGACCTCTCAGCGTGCTCTCTGGAAAGGTACCCCGAACGGTAGGACCGCCGGGTGTACTTGCTGAATTGTGGTGGAGTGTGCTGTAAGTACTTACAATCCAAAGCAGAAGAAGTGATGAAGACGTAGGGTAATGCACTAGGATGGAGACATTCAGGACAGTAATACATTCCACTCACACTAAAGATGTTATGTGCGGTAGAGGCGACAAAAGAAGTTCTAAGCACTGAGTCACCAACACCCCATTGCTGGGGCTAGGCAGAACAACCGTTCACTTGCAGTGTAAAAAAACATAAAAAACTGTCCCAATCTAAAACTTCTTCCAGGGTTGGGTGAGTTTGAACAATCTACAGGTTGTTAGTGGACCCAACTATAAACATGTAGGAAATTTGTCTCTTGGGGCAAAGTTCTCCTATTCGGATCCCTTCTAAGGGTGAATGCCCAATGCATCTCCCTCTCTCCTGTTCTTCGTGCCATCCTGCCAGGTTTCACAAGTCCATCTAACTTCTATTGGTCTGTTAGCAATTTCCAAATAACCCTCGTGGTCAAGATGTGCTTGAAATATCCTACAACAGGACCTCATTTAATGGGTATATGACCATCAATTATTCAGTCAATTTACAAAGAAAATATAAATCAGCTTGAAATGTCTTATGAAGGTCATGTAAGGTCACGTAAAACAAGCTATGGTAGGTTTGAAGGCAGAGGATGATTAAGTTCCTTCATTTCCAGAATCGCATAATAGCAGCAATGCACAAAATTGCGTAGTTTTATTTATGTAGAGTGCACATAGTTCGCACGAGAATATTATGTGTATGTTACATAAATATTGTGTTTCACCAAAATCTGTAGTTTGCAACATTTTAAAACATTGTATTCATAATAAAAAAGGACGTAATTGACCTCAGAATTCAAAACCTGGTGGAAAAAATGTTGCAAGTGTGACACAAGCAGTGCTTAATTTGCAAAAAACATAAGTGGCAGGGCTCTCGTCAGGAGACCACTGCACCTTGTGCCACACATTCCCCCTGCCACTCCTGCCAGTGATAGTAACAACACAACTACTAACCATCACACTCCTGCAAGTGTGACAATCCGGACTATTCCAGGTCCCCAAAGCTAGAAGAATGGCTTGGGTGGCAGGTAGTGTTCATTTCTAATGTATATTGAGTTAATAATTCACTGTTGTTGTGGTCGTTTCTAAATTAGCCAGACAGCGCCACCTTGTGGCAGACAGTCACAGGCCCCGGTGCTGACAATTAAGTGCAGGTGCCGAGAACTGGAAACCACCAGCTCAAGTTAAGCACTGGATACAAGTATCACATCTCTACTCTGTGACAAATATATATTCTCCAGAATGGGCATACACCAGTTGCTCAAAATAATTATGCAAGTGTGTAAGCACTGTTAGTCAGGTAGACCCTGCAAGGAAATCTATGCAAGATTATGCTTGTGGTAATAACCACACCCAAGCTTACACTTGAGCTGGCCCCGACATTGTGTTGGGTAGGATTCATTTCTTGTTAAGAATTCTTCCTGTACTGCCTTCAATTTGGGAGTCCTTGAAAGTGACTCCATTTGCATCGTTTGCACTTTACAAACTTATTACAGTATTCCACTACCGAAAAACAGAAACACAAACATAAGAAGCTCCCAATTTGCATTAATTCGATTAAAACTTTTCCTTTAGTCTTGCAGTTAGTTTAGTACTTTTATAAAGCACAGACAAGAGCCGCAGGTGACAGAGCCACCTCCACTATGTATGCACTTTCCCCACTGTTTGTTGGACTGGAGTTAGAATAGAAAATATGACCCCATTCTCCTTCATCCCCCCAAAGTACACATTTTCTCCAATCTTTGTTAGACTAGAGTTGAAAAATCAAATCTGAACCATGCCTCCCCCCCCCCCAATATAAGCAATTCGTTTGATGCACTGGAGGTCGAATAGTAAATGTCTCCCTCCCCCCCACCCCATACACACCTGCCACAATGTTTGTTAGGTTGAGTTAGGAGAGTAAATCTGACCCTCCATGTTTGCACCTGATGGATTGAAGTTACATTAGTAAATATGACCCTTTCTCCCCAACACCCAAATGTGTGCACTATCCCCAATGTTTGTTAGAATGAGGTTATAATATTACATTTGTTACTCCACCCATGTATGCACTTTTCCCAATGTTTATTGGACAGGAATTAAAATACTACATCTCCAACCCTCAAAGTGACTCCTGCAGTGGTTGTAGTTTCCCAAATATTTGTCAGAATGGAGTTAGACTAGTAACTGTAATCCCCACAATGTATGTACTTTCAATAGTGTTTGCTGTACTTAAAATGTACGCATTGTTCAAATAATTTTTCAAACTGGAAATGGAAGAGAATACCCCGCCTTCCCCCACCCCCATCTCTCACATATACTCTTACCCGAATGTTTGTTAAACTGAAGTTAGTATAGTACATTTGACCATGAAAAATGTATGCACTTGCCCAATTTATGTTAAACTGGAGTTAGAACAGTAAATCTACCCTCCCAACAATGTATGCATTTTCCCCAATATATGTTGTAGTGTATTTAGAATAGTGTATTTTAATAGTTTCTTATCTGTTTAATTTTAATGATTTTCGACTGGAGGTAGGTTACTGTATGTTATATTATCCAAAAAATTAGTAACTTTTATTTCTTTTGATTATTTTTTAAATTTATATCCTATTTGTTTGCTATTTTATTAGTATTTTAAAAATATAAAATTTTGTTACATACTTTCAAACTTATTTATAGTGGCTTAATAAATGTAAAATATGTTTTAAGAATTAATAAGTATAGAGGTTTAACTTGTGTTTTATTATTTGATGTAAATTATTAATATATGTTTTTATTTAAGGGAGATTTTATTTGTAAAATAAATATATTTTAATTTATAATATAAGTTGTTAGTTAATAATTATTTTAAAAGTTACATCTGATTTAACAATTGTTTTAGTTAACAAATTCATGTTTATAAAATTTTTATGTTAAAAATATCTGTAAATATATTACATTTTGTAAAATAATTGAACTTTTATTTGAAAAAACAATATTATTCATTACAATTAAATACATATACTTAACAATAACATGTTGACATTTTGGGCCATGTTATTTTGGTGCTCTAAGTTTTTAGACCTTATAGTATTAATATATAAAGTTGATTTTTTGTTGTCAATGTTTTTGCGACAATATTTTTAACACTACCACTTTATAATTTTGTGTTTGTTATCAAGGGGCCCTGTATCTATTTAAGTATAGGGGAATATAGTTAGCACCAGTGGCTTGAACAGTAAGCTTAAAATAAAATGACCTCCAAGAGCTCCTCTATTGGAGCCTTCCTGACCCAACAATGGACACCTGTCAGGGTAGGAGAAGACACCGTGATGATGCACGTCACCGCGGTGAGTGAGGGTCTCACGTCCTAACAATGAATAGATTATCCGGTACAGTGTGTACCATCAACTATTATACCTTTTATGGTTTATGTGAATAAAGGAGAAGATGTCTTTTAAACTTTTATTGTATTGCCTCTCAATCCTCTTTTGGTTTGTTTATTATGTTTTTAGGGAGTTTGAAGCCGGTACCTTTTTAAGATGTTGATTTGTAGGGGCTCATTTCCAGTGCACGGGAATCCCCAATGGTACCGGTAACCGTTCCACTGGGAATTGTACAGTCCTTGGAAGCACCGGGAACCTGTCATGGTTCCTCCAGGGATTTCAGTGGCTGAAAGCAGCCAACATCTCAAGGGAGCTATAAGTGAGCAGGAGGAATTGCTGAGGGAACTGGACCTGGAATTAATGATACTCCTGATAATTTGTGATTTCTCAGGAGATTATCAGGGCTCAACTTGCAATCACTGTTAATTCTGCACCACCTGAATTAACAGGACCTCTGGTATCACTTTGGGTGAAAAAAAGAAAACTGTGAAAAAGAGAACACAGACTGTGTGATGTGTAGTTATAGTTGAGGCATGAAGCAAGCATTGTAAAACAATTTTTCCTCCCAGGAACAATACATCTTTTGACTGCGTAATTCCCGTCTGGAAATAGTTCCACCTCTGGTCCATGGTTTATACCTGCCTTGTCTGTACTATCAATTTTATCTTATGCACTGCTTATTAGGTCTCATGACTACACATCAAAGCATTTATCTTTATGCACCATATGTATTGTGCAGTACAGCATCTCTGATGCAAAATGCTCATGTTCTCAATAAAGACATAACAGCACTGGCATACGATGTCAGAGCACCTGGCAAAATGACAGCTTGCCAGTTAAGTGCTCCCACCTTTCCTGGCTCCCTTTTAGGGCCATTTTTTGCAATCTGGCCCCTCTGTTTGTGTGTGCTGGTACCATAAGGTATATGTCTAAAGTTCCCTTACTGTTGCGGCGGCACTAACAATGAAATACTTAAAGTCTGTTTTCTTTTGTTTGTCTTACACAGCAGTCCCCACACATGCTGATCTACTGACATAAGATGCAAGGTAGACCTGGCTGAAGTTTAAATTATGCTGGCATAATTCGCATAAATTCGAAATTTACATGCTATGCAAAATTCCTGAAACTAGGCCGTTATGCCACATGATCCAGTGCTTAATTTGTAAAAGAATAAGTGCCGGGGCCCAAAGTTTTGCTCAGAAGCCTGTGGCTGACACTAATGATGTTAGCGTGCTGACTACTAAGGTTGCGCAGTCCTGATTCCACCTCATTGCTCTTTAATCTACCAGACACACCCTGCCTCTTTATTTAACTCTTGTAGGTTCCTCCTTTCTCCCTTTATCACTGTTTTTCCCTCTTTCTCTTCCTTCTTTTTCCCCCTCTTTTTTGTGTTTTTTCTGTCAGTTGTTCTGGGTCAAAGCCTGATTAGGGAAAATGTGTTGTCCCCAAAAATGAGTGCCAGTGGACTCCACCTGCAACCACCAACTCAAATTAAGCACTGGCCACATCACATAATGAGTGGGAAAAATAGTACCTCAAATGCCCAAGTCGCAGTAGAACTATACCAACTATGCACCGGAACAGTACGTGCATGGCTTTTCTTTTCTATTTTAATGCGAAAATTCGCCTTTGCTTAAAAAATCGGCACAAGAACCTATTCCCTGCTAAAATATAGCGTTAACTGATGGATCTGCAATGCGTAAAATCAAGCGTATTTCTACCGAAATCTCATGTAATTCAGTGCTTAATTTGAGCCTGTGGTTGTTGGTACTCAGCACCGGCACTTAATCATCAACACCGGCGCTTGAGCACCAGTTAAGTACAGATTCAGTTTTGGTGGGCACAGGGAGAGTAAGGGATTAAGCCAACTTGAACCCCAGCTTCAAAGTCGCCAACTCTGGCCATTATGCCACATCCCCCTTCCCACTTGTAGGGTTTGTTGGTTCTGTGTTAGACTTATCTAACAGGAGAAATGAGCTGGTCGAGGCTAACTCCTGAGGAAAGCCCCGGCCCTTCTTTTTCTTACAAATTAACCACTGATGTAATTATATCAGAGCACATTATGAGAATTTTACTCACCCCTAGTACGAAGCAGGAGGGTTTGGGAGCTTGCAGCATTCTCAAGAGAGATATGTTTCTTCCATCTCCTTAGGCAGGCCTAATATTTAGAATTTTTATGGGACGTCACAGAAAGATTTCTGTATCATCTCCATTTTTCTGAATTTATCACAAAGTTTAGGGTGATTAGTGCTTTACATTTCAAAAAGCTTGTTCACTATCTAAACGAGTTTGATGTATTATCTTATGGGTTGCTGCTGAAGAAGTGAAGACAACTTCAGTCGATTTATGCTGCAATTTTTAGTAGGAAGAAGTTATTATGGTGTTTTTGGGGCACAACATTTCTGGACACGCTCCAGCTTTTTAAAAAAAAAATCGGAGTTTTACAAAGCGCGGACTTGACCCGGAGATATCAGAGCGCTTTACATGAGCACCAGTTGCATTACATAAGGACACATTCATTTTGTTAGGCACGGGGAGATTAAGGGATTTACCCAGAATCACAGGATGTTGAGCGTTGCTGTCGAGACTCGAACCCGGTTCCCCAGATTTGAGGTTGATCGCCCTAGACGTTAGGCCCCATCCTCTCCCCAGCTTTGCACATCCGGACACTGACTAACCCAATCCTGCCTAAATGTTGTCTAGATTCTTTAATAAGAAGAAGAGCTGGCTTTTTCCCTGCACTGAGAAAAGGGCGAGAACTTGTGAAAGTAAAAATATAATTGAGGGGCATAGGGTTGTGGTGGTGAAGGGTCAGACTGCGCGACAACTCACCCCTTCATATGGTAGAAGTCATTGGGATTTGGGCCCAGTGTGCGAAACCACTGCCATACTATTAATGCGTGATGTCTCCCATCACAGAAGCTGGCACCCTAGACTGAAGGACCACAGAGGACAACAAGCATTGGCAAAGCTAATGTGTGTGGCTTGTGCTTTTAGTCCTAATGAAAACATTTTAAAAAGGCCACCTGCAGGGAAAAACAAAACAAAAAATTGCTTTCTATATAAAATGCATCTCTGGGTTAAAGAAATTAAAGTGTGATGATTCGTATTACTTTATATATGTAAAATAGCCCCTCATGCATTGAAATTCAAGTACTCCACAGGAGGTGGAAGGATTCACTAAAAAGCTAATAGCAGAAGGTTTGAGTTTATCTTTCTTTGTGCAATAAAAGTCCAGTCTTGCTATATTTTAGAACATTGTTAATACTTGGAAAGATGGGGAGCTGTACAGTGAAGCTAGATCCAGACAAGTGTTGGTGATGCCAATAGGTCTGGCTTTAAAGGAAGGTTGTATGCAGTGGCGGCCACTACAGTGGAAAAGTGGTGAAGCAGTGCGGGGACAAACAAAAAAAAGTAAAACTTACCTGCCACCCGCCGCCTCTCTCTTCAGCTCCTGATGCACAGCAGCTGCACACACAGGCTCCCAGAATCCCCTGCGCCAATCCAGATGCTGCTCTCATGCTGGTATTTCCCAGCATGAAAGAAGTGCCAGTATTAGGCGGAGAGGCTGGTTTCATGCTCCAACAGGGACTGGGATGTGCTCCTGAGCCCTGCTGATATCTCCAAGCAACAGCCTGGAGATATCCAAGTGTGCATGTCGGTTTGGCCGGCCTAAGACGACCGGCCAAACCGACTAGCGCACTTGGTGCCCTGTGCCCACCACTCCTTCTGCTGCTGATGGCCCCGCCCTCAAGACCCGGCTGCAGATCCATCCTACATGTAAAATAAAATGATAATAAAGCTGATTTTTGTATTGCTTTATTACCATTTTATTTTACATGTTTTCATGCTGGTTCCAGCAGTGGGCAATGCTCCTCGGCCATAACAGATAAGCCACCCCTGGCTGTATGGTAATGTGAAGCATTACACGTACATAGCATGGGAATGTATAAGTATTTGTGTTGAAGTAAAGAACTGTAAAATAATATTGGTTAAGGTTAAAAATTCAGGTGACAGTTGAACTTTCAAGCCATACCTAAACATCCATGTAGGTTAATGACTGCCCAACTCCCATCTGTGCTGCTGCCAGAGAAAAACACAATAAATGTTCTAGTTGTCTAAAACAGTTAAAAAACTTTACAGTGTCATATGTGTGCCCCTAAACGTTCAATCTCAGACAGCTGGATAAATAAACAAAATAATCACAGCTGCGTGGAGGGCAAGCAAAATTTTTGTGGAAGCACACAACTTCCACCCAATCAAAAAAACATGTACTAATGGCTCCCAACATGTGGGCAGAGACAAAGCCCCTCTCTAGTGATATTCACATAATTGTCTGGCAACAGCGGTGCTGTCAAGCCAGGGTATAAAAGGAGTAAACGGTATTACACAATGTTTGCAGCTCACAAAATAAGAAATTGATTAAACTACTTGTGCTTCACCCCTGGGGACACGGAGACATTGAGGCCAGGGAGACAAAGACACTGAGACAGAGAGAGGACAGAGAGACACAAATGCTAGGACATGGGAGAAGGAGAGACACTGGCAGAGGGAAACACTGACACAGGCGATGTAGCTGATGCACAAGGGTATCTTGTCAAAGTGACAAGGGTTTATCGAAAGATATAACACCCCATACAAACAAACAACACACACAACGGGATAGCCAACACCCAGCAGAAAATAGCCTGCTTAAGACACAATCAACAGTGTCAACGGCAATGGAAACAGCAAACGACACCTTCTACAAAAACAAAAACTGTGTAGGATATCATTATGTTGTATGTGGTTTGTGGTTCCGCAGCCTTAAATGTTGCAAAACGCATGGGATTAGTGATCAGTGGTGCAGCTAGTGCAGTGGCACCGGGACCAGAGGTGTGAGAGGGCCGAGCCTGCCCTGAAGTGGATGTAGTTAATTTCAAGCCCATTCAATCAATTTTGTTTTAAACACAGAGGCTTCCTGGGGTCTGCCTGTGTGTTTCGTCTTTGTGGTGGGTGGGTGGTTTCGGGAGAGTAAAGGGAAAGGAGAAAATGAAAAAAAGAAAAGGATGAGAGTAAAAGGGAGAGTAAAAGATAGAAAAGAGATGAGTAGAGGAAACGGTAACCGAAAGGGAGAAGTGGATAATTTTGAATGAGAAAAGGATAAGAAAAAACAAGGGAAGAGCAAGGGGCCAGAAATAAAGAGGGCTAAGGCTGAGAGCAAAGAGTGGGTGAGAGAGATGGAGAAAGATGATAAGAGACAGAATGGAAGGAAGCAGATGAGGGGGGGGGGCAAAGATGGGATAAGAGACGGGTAAACTGAGGCTCTTGGAGGCCTGTAAACAGAAGGGCAGCAATAGATAGCGCGGCAGGTTCATTATCACCAGGTTATAGGCGTGTGAGTGGCCCAATGCCTTCCGAGTTATGTCTGTATTTTGATAAGACCCAAGTAGGTTTGTTGGGGGGAGGCCCTTGCTTGTATAAGGCCTATGACACACAGGCGTCGTCAACAGTGAAAATATACATATATTCAATTTCTGCGGAGAGCTGACAGCCATCGCCCGCACCCCCACTCTCGCCCTACTAAATATGTCTCCCCGCTTCAAAAATAGGGATCTACCATCCGCGTCCCCAGTAAGAGAAGGGGAAGAAGTGATAAAGTTTGGTACCGTCTGTTCTTTGTGGGTACGCTCCCGTGCCCTCTAGACCTGATAACTAGGTGGGGTATGGGGTTGTGGGGGGGAGTCTGAAATCGCTGTTTCCAAAGGAGCGTCGTGTGTATTTGACGCCCCCATTAGAATGGTATGGTCCATATGGGTATCGCCCCCCCCCCCCCCTCTCCACGACAGTGATTAATATTGCTGTCATCACGTGCGGTTTTAATCACAGATATACAGCGCCCACCTGCCTCGGGCGGCGCTAATCTACATACATTAACCCCGAGGCCTGGCACTCATTAGGATCGAGAAAATAATGAGGGTTATTGGAGGGGGGAGGTGACCAAGACGATGGGGGCGCGCGCTGCTCAAGTGAAAAACAAGACGAGTAATAACGTCGGATTACTGCAGAATATGGTTGCAAATCCATTAAAGACTGCATTATAATGTAACAGTCAAACATTGTCACCACAGGAAAATTGCACTGATGGGAGCTCTCCACGGAACATTGTGCTAGTCGGCTGGACATCCCACCGTCCTAAGAGGTTAGTAAATAGTACAGTCTTCTGTCCCCAGCTCTTGCGTCATAAAAGCAAGCACTTCCGGCTCGACAAATGACGTCCAACTATTTAACATGACCATTCGTGTCCTAATGCAATTAAACCTAGTGCCCAGCCTTTACGTCACACAACGAACACCGCACAGTCTTGTGGCTAGTCGAGACCATACCTGAAATACGTCATCATATGACGACTCAGACAGTTCTGCGGGGGAACCCCTACCGCTGCTGTCGGCATATGTCGCAATTCCGCCATAGCAGTGCTGCAGTATTGTGCAAAATCTGCAACACTAAGATTTCACTATTGCTCTCTGGTGCACCAAATCCGGAGCAGTATACATACACACGGCAATACTGTGGATTTGGCTCGCTTTGTCTATATTGTGCAAATGTGCCAAATCCGTGATGTTTCCATGACAATGCGGTTGAATTATATTTTCCTCACCTGTCAGTCTCTTATCAGGAGATGAAGGAGGCTGAGGGGTGGGCAGGCATGGTGCTTCCGGTCGATGCAAATAATAACTTGTAATTCATGCATCTGGGAGTGGAAATAACAAACGGTGCTAACACCTAGCTCCAAGGTAGTATTTTCAACAGTGTCGGTCGGGAATGAGAAAAACGCTGAGTCAGTCCGGGTGGGATTCGAACCTGCAACCGCACTTTTTTTACCACTCCTCCTTTTGCCTGTGCTCTTGCACTATAATTTGCACAAATCGTGGTCACGTCTATGTCGATTTATGTTTTTATTTCCAATTCGACGCTAATTCCGTTGTGTTTAGAGCCGAGAAACTTCAGCATCTATCTACAAAATTATAAATGGTTAGGTTAAGCTTGCTGCTAAGCTGCTTTAAAATCGACGGCCACTAAAGGCGAGATTGGGAAGCAACAGAAATGAGGGTGGGGGGGAGGGTTGGGTATGACCCCCACCGCGGTGCACGTGCGCGGGCTTCCAAACATCTCAGAGGGCTCCGCCCTTACGAGTGCCGCTGGCAGAGAGCACACCCTCCATCTGCAGAGATGGGCCTTCTGCTACCCCCCTGCACACCCCTCCCCCTCACACATATACCCCTGTGCAATTTGTAACGCACCACGGAGCGTAATGTCGCAGTCTGTCAGATTTAAAGAGGCAGCGCACAGTTTGTGGAAGCCAGCCCGCCAATGCTCCCCCTCACCGTTTTACTCGTTATTGCCACGCCGAGGGAACAGACCAGGAACATAACGGTGACTAGAGCACAGAAAACACGACTTCCTGCACAATGTTAAGCCCAGTATCAGGCCTTCGCAACATAAACAGCCCGCACAGTGCCAGGCCTGCGAAACAAGCGCCAGACATAAACATGTCTGGGATTTTAAACCAAACCAGGTTTGTATGCTCAGCACCAGGCCTTTGTGCCCAGGACCAGGACTTCTCAAACAAGACTAGGCCAAATTGTTCAGGATCAGGTCTTCAGAAACACGACCAGGCCTGCATGTATGGTAATATGTATGCCCAGGAATCAGGCCTACGTGCACATCACAAGGCCTATATGCCTAGGAACCAGATCAGGAACCAAACCTACAAGCACATCACAAGGTCTGTACGCCCAGGAAGCAGGCCAATGTACACATCTTAGGGCTCGTATGCCCGGGAAGCCCGCAAAAATGCACATCACATAGTGCCCATATAGGCAACACTCCCCACCCTATGCAAAGTTAGCATGCACAATGAATAAATAAATACACAACACAATTTTTGTTGGGAAAAGATTGCTGCAGGTTTATTCCATACAAAAGTATGCAACATGGTGGGTTAGCTTACGGGCGATCCAAGGGCAGGCAGCGGTGACTGACCTACGATGCCCTGCCCGCCTGATGAGCCAAATTGCACTGTGGCCAACCCAATCAGTGCTACCAGTTATGCTGGGATCCCCCTCCCTTGGATCCCGTTGACCACTGGTCCAACCTCTTACTCACGCCCCTTTTCCGGGCAGAGCGTTGCAAGGCCAGCCCCCGGTTGTTCAGGCTTACAACCGCCCTAAGGACTAGCGGGGCGCCGACGATTTTCTTCCAGGGACCTGCCATAAGGACTCCTGGGATTTGGCACAGGCACCCCTAATGTGCTCCTGAAGAGATACCCTTCCACCTCCGGATCGCCCTGTAACTCCGCCAAAGCTCTGGAAGTGGCCCCCGCCGCCTCCAGAGCCCCCCACCAAGGACTGCCGCTTTCCTCACTTGCAACCTGCTAATTCCAGGGCCTCACCAATGTCCAGTAAGAACAGATCCATACCCACTTTTGACAGGTGCACCCCGTCCTCCTCAAAATACCCTTTCGTGTTGACATGAATTAGCCCGTGCCTGATGAAGCCAAAGCCCCTTTGGTCTGTGAACTTGCGCATGGCACTGTTTACCCTTCTCCGGGAATGTTCAACTGCCTCACACGACCTTGCACCTTGCCAGACCCTTCGCTGGACTATTTCCGACCACCATAGCTCGCATTGCCCAATGTGTTTGCTGATTTCACCCATATCTGCCTTCATTGCCTGCAACAGTGCCCCTCAGCCCATAACTGTGAGATCGTTGCCTCCAAAGTGAATGACCAAGATGTTCGGGGGCCTCCTCCGCTAGTCTCTGCTGCAATTTGTTGCGCAGGCTGTGCCATCTCATGCCAGGGTACCCCAACCAGGCTATGTGTCTGGGAGAACCCGTGCTTCCAAGTCCTTTGTTCTGCCCATTGAGCCAACCTGGCGACGCACGAGTGGCCGATCACCCACACCTTGAACCATGGCGAAATAAATGGATGCAAATTTTCACACACTATTTAATGATGCTACACATTACACACAGCAAATCTAGTGACAAAACACATCACACTGCACGCAAAACTGCACAATATACATAAACAACTTGATGACCTTTTTAGCATATCACCCTGTTGGAGCTCTGAGCCCGTTCAAACCCATCACGGGCGGATGTAGCGCTCATAACAACGTGACTCCCAGCGGCCTACCTTTTTTATGCCTTCTGGTAAGAGGCCAACCTTGAAGGCCGCGGTGGCCGCCCCAATTCTAAACGAATGACTAGAAAACCTCTTGTCTGGGTGTGCATGACCTGACAACACCAAGCAAGCCATCATGATCCGGTCCACCTGAAATTTTGTGAGTGGCACCATATCAGCATGAATTAAAAAATAGCCTGCTGCATTCGGGCGAACGGCTAAATACTTGCTGACCAGCGCGACCGGGCAGTACCGTTTGTCCCCCAGAGGCTGTAAAACTACGTCTGTCCCTCGCCCTGCCTGGTCAGTTTTAGATCTTCTTATGTGTATCAATAGGGAGTTACTAGTCAGCTGGACATCCTGGCTACATAAAGCGTCTCCCGACCCATCCTTTTTGTATCTAGCTACCAATTCGCTCATCCTAAACGCCCCAAAAAATGCCAGGCAGAATGCCGCTGCAAAGAGACTGGCCTCGAAGTGGGAATTCGTGGCCTTGCCAACCACCTCTAACATGCTTTGCAGTGTGTTGAAATCGATAGGTGCCCTAGAGTCTGGTACCTCGCCCACCCCTCGAGAGCAGCCCGAATGAGGAAGGTCTTAGCTGGGTCCTGCGACCCCCTGAGTTTTTCATAGTGACTTACAGCTGCTAAGTGGCTTGTGACCCACGAATGGCTCCTCCCCTGGTCTTTAGCCCACAGTACAAATGCTTGAACTCTGTGCTCCATAGGAGTCGAATCTTGCCACTGCGACCCAGAGACTCTCCAAAAAGTGGAGACACAGGCCTTGTACCGCTTCCTGGTCCCAGGTGCAAGGGAAAGTTCACCCATTTTCCTTAAGCGCTGTTCCGCCATAGAATACGCCAGAGGTGTGCCGGGAAGGGGGTCATCTCCGCTCTCGCTCGTGTCCAAGCCTCCCGGAAACGGAGCCACTGAAAACGAGAGAGAGCGTCAGCCGCCACGTTCTTGATTCCCTCAATGTGTCTCGCCCTGAACTCAACATTGTTGCGCAGACAAGCCCTGACTAGCTCCCTCAGCAAACAAAGAACCAGGGGGCACTTAGCTGTTTGCCCATTGATGGCCTGCACCACTGCCATGTTGTCCGACCAGAACAGGACTCTCTTGGATGCTAAAGCCTCAGGCAAGAGGTGCAGGGCAGCGACTATGGGAAACAACTCAAGTACAGTGACATTCGCTGTGAAGTTCTTCCTACGCCACGCATTCAGCCACTTTTTGGCACACCACTCACTGCTCATAATTGCCCCGAAGCCCTCCCTGCCTGATGCATCCGTGAATAGGCAAAGTCCTGGGCTACCCGCCCACGGGGATCTCCATATCACGGTACCATTAAAATTAATCAAAAACTCAGCCCACATTAGTAGGTCCTCCTTTAAACCTTTACTCATTCTGACCATGTGATGTTTCTTCTTCACATTTGCTGTAGCCCTGGCTAGTCTCCTTGCAAAAACTCTGCCCGCTGGGATCACCCTGGCGGCGAAATTTAGTTTACCTAAGAGGCTCTGGATGACACCCAGGTGGGCCTTGTCCTTACCCAAGATAGCCTGTATATCCTGGCACAACGTCTGCACTTTTCTGCTGGAAGCCTGGACACGCCCTCAACCGTGTCCAACTCAATGCCCAGAAAAGTGAGAACCTGCGCCGGACCCTCAGTCTTCCCAGGCACCAAGGGAACCCCTAGGTCCCCCGTCAGCTCCTGAAAGCATCGTAGTGCCCTGCTGCAGTTTTGTGTTCCTGCTCCTCCAATGAAAAGGAAGTCATCTAAGTAGTGAGTTACCCTTTCTATGCCATGTGACCAAGTCAGTGCCCATTGCAGAAAACAACTGAATGCCTCAAAGTACGCGCAGGACACTGCGCACCCCATCGGCATACTCCTGTTGTAGAAAAACTGTCCCTGCCACTTGAAACCAAGCAGGTGATGACTCTCAGGGTGGACCGGCAGGAGGCGAAAGGCAGACTCAATGTCCGCTTTTGCCAACCATGCCCCTTTACCAGCTCTCCTCACCATGTCGACCGCTAAGTCAAACGAGCAGTAAGAGACGGTAGTTCACCGAGTTTCCCTAAGGGTAAGACAGGTGGTGGATCAATCTGAAAGTCCCCGGGTCTTTCTTAGGGACCACCCCCAAGGGAGAAACCAAAAAGTTACCAAGCGGGGGCTGAGCGAAAGGCCCTGCCACCCTACCCAAGGCTGCTTCCTTCATAACCTTCTCTTGCACCACCTTATGAAGTTCCCTTGCTGACCTGAGGTTGTCTGTGTCCCTACGTCCCAGCGGGCCTAAATATGGAATCCTGAACCCCTCAATGAAGCCATCAGCCAAGAGCGTGCCGTCTTGGTAAACTACCATTACTTCGCGGGCACTACTACGAAGTACCATTATTGCGCATTTTTTACTTCGCAGGATCTTTTTCTACGTATGATTTTACTTAGCATGCTGTTACTTCGAATTTACCGTTACTTCGCAAGTGAATTACTTTGCAGACTATCAACATCGTTGTTTAGAAAAGGAGGCGCTTCCGTTTCCAAACAACGACGTGCACCACTGACGACGCATTAAGCAGGAGAAGAGAGGAATCACGAATGAAGGGGAAGAGAGGGACCACGAGGAGAGAGAGGTAAGTGGGGCTATGTAGTTTTTAGGGTCGTGCAGGGGGTAGTCTTTTAGGTTGTAGTGTTTTGTTTGTGTAGTGTAGAGTAGTGTATTTGGGTTTAGGGTAATGTCGGGGGTCGTGAAGGGTAGTGTTTGGGAGTAGGGACAGGACTGGGGGTCGGGGGAGGGATGTGCAGGGGGTAGTGTTTAAGGGTTTAAGGGTTTAGGGTAGTGTTGTGGTGTATGTGTAGTGTAGGGTAGTGTTTTAGGGTTTAGGGAAGTGTAGGGGAGCGTGCAGGGTAGTGTTTGAGTGTAGGGAGTGGACTGGGGGAAGGGGGAGGGACTTGCAGGGGGTAGTGATTTAGGGTTTAGGGTAGTGCTGTGGTGTTTGTGTAGTGTGGGGTAGTCTAATAGGGTTTAGGGTAGTGTCGGAGGGGGGGGTCGTGCAGGGTAGTGTTGGAGTGTAGGGACAGGAGTGGGGGAAGGGGAAAGGTCATGCAGGGGGTAGTGTTTAAGGGTTCAGGGTAGTGGTGTGATGTTTGTGTAGTGTAGGGTAGAGGTTTAGGGTAGTGTCGGGGGGTCATGCAGTGTAGTGTAAGAGTGTAGGGACAGGACTAGGGGAAGGGGGAAGGACGGTTAGGGGGTAGTGTTTTAGGGTTTAGGGTAGTGTAGAGGTGTTTGAGTAGTGTAGGGTAGTGTAGTGTTTGTGGTTTTGTGTAGTGTAGTGTTTTGATTGGTAAATGTGAATGTGTTGAAAAAGTGGAATGACTCACCCACCCAAAAGCCATATTAAATTTATTTAAAGCATGTCCGACATATTAAAAATGATTAATGATTACGTGACTTTTTAAAAAATAAAAAGGGTTTTTAATTATATTTGCGATACCCCCCCCACCCAAAAACCCTATTTTCCTGTCATCCCGTCACGGGGGATAGGATAGTATTAGAAATATTTTTTACATACTACGTGCAATAAAAGAGTTGTAATGATATGCATATTAATTTAATGCGGAGAAAACGCATTTAAAGTACATTTCCATGCATTTGCAATGTAAATGAATGCGCAGTTTAAACTTGCGAAGTAATGGTCATTGTGAAGTAAAAACATTGTAGTAATGACATGCGTACTAATGGCTTGCGAAGTAACGTCATATATTCGATCCAGATCCCAATTAAAAAAAATACACCCACTCACAGACCTACTCAGACACTCACTCACACACCCACTTACACACCGACACAACCACTCACACATCCATACAGCTACTCATACACCCACACAGAGACCAAGAACACCACTCACACACCCATACAGCCACTCACACACTCACTCAGAGACCAAAAGAACCACTCACACACCCACTCAGAGACCCACATAGGCACTCACATGCCCACTGACACACTCACATGCACACCCACGCAACCACTCACACACCCACTCAGAAACCCACAAAACTACTCACATACCCACTCAAAGACCCACACAGCCAGTCACACAAGCACCCACGCACCCACTTAGACATTCCCACACCCACTTACAGAAACAATCTCACACCCACTCACACACCCATACAGCCACTCACACACCCACTCAGAGTTCCAGAAAATCGTACATACCCATACAGACACTCACACACCCACTCAGAGACCCAGAAAACCACTCAGACATCCCTTACACACTCAGACAGCCACTCACACACCCACTCAAAGGCCCAGAGAACCACTCCTACACCCACTCACAGACCCAAAGAAGCACTCAAACACCCACTCACAGACCCACACAGCCATTCACACACACACTTACAGACCCACACAGCCAGTCACACATGCACTGACACACCCACCACCCACTCACACATGCACTTACACTCCCACACAACCACTCACACACCAAAGTTACAAGGATGGTATAGTTTAGAATTAGCATTAAAAACTTAGATATTCACTGAAAAAACAAAAGTTACAGGGCCTTTATAGTTAGGAAATAGAATTAAAAAACCCTTTGAAATTCACTAAAAAAACAAAGGTTACAGGGACGTTATAGTTGGGTTCAGATTTTACGCACACAAAACCATAGAAATTCAGCACTTATAGTTATTTTTCATCTCAAGTAACTATAGCTCGTGTCCTAAGGTAACTATAATTCGCGCCCTCGCCATACACTGCTAATGACCCTACATATAACATCAGTCATGATGTCGTCTATGATATCACTAATAATATCACTGCAACATTTGCAATAAAATTATTGATGAGAAAACTGTGCATAGCAAGGCGCAGGTTATTGTTACATTAGAGCACGAGTTATAGTTTCTTGAGATAACTATAACTATAACTGCTGCATTTCTATGGTTTTATGTGTGTATAATCTGAACCAAAGTATAACGTCACTGTGACCTTTGTTTTTTTAGTGTGTGTATCATCTACAATTATACTAATTTTTTCACACTGTCTCATATCCTTCAAGGTTGTTGCCAATTCTTTTGAAATGCTGCTGAACGTCCTTGTGAAATTATAACTTTAGTTGAGTGGTCAAATCTCCCTAACTCCTTGTGCCTAAAATTGTACTTATTTAGGATGTACTACAATTCTGTTACTCGGATGTGGAAATCCCAGCTTGATTTACACAATGTTATGTTGTTTCCCATTGTCCCAACATTTCCCAATAATATATAATGCTGCATTATGTCCCAAACAGGATTGTTTGCCATAAATACCAATAAATCCAAACAGAGTTACATTTCAACTGTGGGCCCAATTAAAAGTCACTTTGCTTGTTTGATGAGGATAGAAACCAGAGTTCCCACCCGCATGGGAATTAGAAGTGGTGTGTTTAATGCGTACTGCCGATATTTTTTCCTGCACATGTTTTAGCGGGGAAAACCTACAGTGATGAGAGTTGGAAATGTTCTGAGAATGTAGAAAAATAGCAGGATGCAGTGCTACCAATTTCTGAAATTATTCCCCATTCACATGCTCAAAATTTGTAATGGCCGGTGTTCCCACAACCTGAAGGTATTCAATATCGTGTTATCAGTACTTCCAGGTCATGATTAACTGTACAATATTCCTGTCGGCATATGGTCAGGCAATGAGTGTCAAAAGTAAGCCTGGGCGGAGTTCGCAGAGTTCTGCTACCCGGAACTCCGCAAAGTGCGAAGTAACTCCGCCGCGCTACGCGGAGCTCCGCAAGCAGCGGAGTGCGTTGGATAAATGCTGTTTGCGATGATTTTCAGTGCCAAGGTGCTTGTCTGCACTGTGCAATCATCGCGAATGGCACTATGCACAGCGCAAGCGGGCGCTGCTTCCTGTCTGCCGCTTGAGTAGATTTTTACTCGAGCGGCAGCTTTCTCAACGCGAACGGACAGTTTCTCAATGCGAGCGGTCGCAAGCATACGCGACCACTCGCAATGAGAAATCTGACCGCCTGCGTTGAGAAATCTCACCGGGAGGTTGATTTTCCACGCTCGCGCTCGCCAACTTGACGTTGATGAACGTGAGCGATGGAAAACACTCCGCTTCGCGGAGCGGAGTTTTTCAGAACTTTGCGAGCTCTGCTTAATGCAGAGTGCGGAAATCTCCGCAAACTCCGCAAGCGGAGCGGAGTTCACCGCCCAGACTTAGCCAAAAGTGAGTTTGTGTCTTTTTTTTTTTTTTTTTTGGTTACAGCTAATAAGCCAGTCCGTGGGAAACTTTCCCTTTTCACTTGTAAATGCAGATTTAATGATATTCTCTCATGAACCTTGTGGTTGTCCCCTAACCCCTTCAAGCCTGGGCTTTCATAAACTTTGGAGGGGTTGAGTTTTAAAAGAGAGTCATTAATGCTTCTCAGAAGAGAGGGGACTCTAACTTTGGTGGGAATAGGATCTATTGGCTAGTGCAGTTTACACCCCTATGATTTCTCAGCCAGTGATTTTAAAGCCTTCTGCTACTCGCCAAACACCCTTCCTTATGCCCTTGCATTGGCCTGGCACCAGGCTGTGTGATTCTCTCCTCGCCCACCCTCTTCTGTTCTTATCTCAAGCTGGTTTGTGACCAGCTCGTGATTAGAATTTGCAAAACCAACTAGAAGATTGGCTCATTGAAAGGCAAGCCAGGTGCACAGTGCATGTTTGATGACACTAAAGCATGCTAACGCAATCTAGAGGAATTTCACTGCTCGACAGAAAGGCAGGAGTACTGTTAAAATCAATGCAGAACAGCAGCGTTCTAGGTGAGAAGTCAGACCTGAGCAGGAATGGATCCTTCGCATGACATGCTGTTGCTCTTGTTCTAGGTGTGAGGCAAGGGCAAGACATCGGCACACAGTACCGCTCGGCCATCTTCACCTACACACCCAAGCAGAAGGAAGCAGCTCTGAGATCCCAGAAGGTCTTTCAGAAGGTGAGGATCCAGGCCAGCCTGGTCAGCGGCTGGTGACGAATGGAGAAAAAGCTGATGAGCGATGGCTGCTTTCCATGGAGACCGGAGAAGCTGCCCAGCTCCAGTAGGGCTGGGGGCAGAGTGTTCCTTTTCCACACTTCCTTAATTTCTAGATCACTTTTTGGGTGAAAGTGTGAGTGATTGCACATCCCTGTGCATGAGAATTGCCGTGGTGAGTCGCAGGTCAGGTATGAATCAGAAAGGCTTGCTGAAGAGCACACAGAGTGTGACTGCAGCCCACTGGCTGGTTCTCGAGGTCTGTGTGAGGTCTTGGTAGAAGTCAACGTTGAGACCCACTTAAAAGAGAGAGGGTGGTTGGCATGGGACTAGGGGGAGTTGTCTGGGGTGGAATATTTCTCGGCGCAGGGCTTATCTCTTCTGATGCGCAGATGTTCCCAGAGGGCACCCATCTAGCATAACTGCCTGGATTGGGGCAGATAGACCAGGCACACACAGGCAAAGCTCTGAAGTTTATCAGCTCTATGCATGAGTAGCTAAAACAGAAATGTTTTTCTTTGCCATTTGTTGCTGGTAGGCTGAGCAATTCACGCGTGAACCCAGGACACTGGGAAACCGTGCACAAGAACTTGCACCTTGAGCCAATGTGAATAACCCAGTTGGCTGTCTCATACCCCATTCCAATGCTGCTATTGGAGAACGCCCTATTGTTCTCAGATGAGCTCAAAAGCTTCTTACAATTGAAACTTGTTCTTTGTAGGGCTACCCACACTCTATGGCTGCAGAGGGTGTCTGTAAACCCTTCAGCCAGCATCCTAGCCCAGTTCATCTCATTAGTAATGGTCAGAGTGAGGGAGCCCCTCTCCACCTCCTCCAAGACCCCCTTAACACTCTCGCGGAAGCACCAGGAAATGGAGGTTTCCATGGCAACTGAGTCGCTATAGCAACTGGCAGCCTAAGGGCAAAGGCCACAGACAAGCTCAGCTGCCCTAAATAGACCCCTCTTCCCTACTTCTGACACACAAGAGTCTTTTTACTGCCCCTCCTTCCAAGAAAAGGCGCACGGGGTGCTGTAAAGATGCACTGTAATATCAGATGCATTAGACAGTCCTCCATAATGTCACCATCAGATATACAATAACTTGTAAAGAACTCTGCTCTCTTAAAGTGTCACTCAGGCGGAGTGAGTCTTGTACGACAATGAGCACAGTCCTAGAGGGGCCACTGCGGTGTGACACTGGAGACCAGCTCTAGAGGGGTAGGGTTGTGTAACACCGAAGACCGTCACTGGAGAGGGCAGTGCTGTCTGAGAAGATGACCATCAGTACAGGGGCCAGTGATGTGTGTCACTGGGGACCAGCTCTAGAGGAGGCAGCGCTCTGTGACAAGTGGACCCGCCTTTTATAGAGCGGTGATGTGCGACAATGGGGCCGACCTCTCTCAACCCGCAGCATGTCAACCTGCAGACAGAGGCTGTTCTGTGTGACACTTGGCCCTGCTTCTATTTATTCATTTTATTTCTATTCATGAAGTTTTATATAGCGCGGACAAGACCAAATAATGGTGTCAGAGCGCTGTACAACATAACAATAGCATCGAATGTACAAGGAGTAAGATATAGAATCATAGGGTGAGGCCTGACCGCTATAAGGGATGAAATCATTTAGCGTGCATGAATCATACAAAGAATCGTAGGCTAATAACACAGACAATTAATTCGAAGTGGAACTGATAGTCACATCAGGTAGGAAGGAGACTATTCAGTAATCTCAATTTTACTTCTTTTTTAGAAGAGTGAATGAAGTGTGCTCCCTGGGCTAGTGCTGTGTAACATTAGGACCTGTGAGTGTTGATACAGAGGAATGCTCCCCAGCAGGCATGGGCAAGGTTGTGAGGCAACGAAAACAATCAATTTCTTGACTATAACCAGTGATCAGTAATAGTGCTGTGTGGTTGTGCGGCCAGGGGACTGCTGACCTCTTTGGGCACAAATTGCAACTCGCAGAAAATGGTGGTCTCCTTGCTCAAGGTCCGACCACTCCTGCCTCACCATCCTAGGGGACGCCCCTCAATCGCCCCTGCACTTTCACCACAGCCTGGTATCTGCCTGCTGTTTGTATTAAGCCCACGGGCCTGCCTGACACAAAACCAGTTCTGCTGCTTGGCAGTAGCTGCAGATTTAACCATCCCTCAGGTTGTCTCTTTTGTGTGGCACCAATCCATACTGTGTGGCTATTTCCAGCCCGCCCCTTTATGCTCTACCAGGGGCTGCCTGAAATTTGCAGTGAGTGCTGTACTCAATGTGTCTGCCCCGCATCTGTCGAAGACACATTTCTTTGACCATTGGCTGAGTAACTCTTCCCTCCTTTGTGAAATGCAGAGAAGAAAGCCAGCAAAGACATTCTCAGTTCTACGGCTTTAGTTTATAGTTTTTCAGTACGACACCCTAACTTGATGAGAATCCTGGCTTTAGATAGCTGCTGCCTCCCTTGAGCCTGTGGGTTGTTTTGCTTCTCTACTTCCGGAGAAGATCTGCTGCTCCAGCACAGAGAAACATCTGACCAGAAACCGGACTCTGAAAGTTGGTGTTTTCTCAAAGTTGAGGGCAAGTCTAAGGCTCTGGGGAGGTCCTGCTATTTTGACCTGCCCTGGAAAGAGAGGAAGCTTGATTCCCAATGCATTCAGACCCCCTGATGGAGACAAGGGGCAGGGGTCACTGACTGAACCCTGCATGAAGGTCACCTTGAGAACGTCTTCTACCCAGGAATCGAATGGACCTTGAATCCCAGCAGGCTAAACGCAACTGCAGATATCTGCTTTGCAAGAGGGTGGAGGATCTCTTAAAGAAATTCCAGGCCTGCTTCACCGTGACCTGGTCTACCACCCCTGACCATGTGGGAGTTGGTGTCACCTCTTTTACAGAAATGATACAAGAAGCCTTTCCTTTCACCCGAGGTTTTGGGGGGTTTCCCTACTGGCTGAAGCTGATTGCTCTAAATCTGGATCTATCGCAATGATTCTGTAGTCCTTAGTATTCTGGAGATATCAAAGACCATGTGGGCACCCACGTGCCCACTGGACAAGGACTCTGTAATGAAGCATGCCACTTGGAATTCCAGTGGGTGAGAGTCCTTTTAATACCGTAGGATGGTCCACTTGGGCTGGTATGGAGAGATAGGCTAAGCACAGAAGGGGTTCCCTCCCGTTGTTATTGTATGGTTAGATGTTTGGGAGGGTGAGCGAACCCTGTATCACTTCTCACTCCCTCTTTCTTGGAATACAGTAATAATCACACACTGCAACAGAACAGAGAAAATGCTTCATAGTACTAAAGCATCAGTCCTGCAAAATCATTGAGGCACTGGTGTTTCCATTATTGTGCCATTTGGTAGGACACCATACACACGTGCTACTGGACGGCCAATCTAATTGCCATATATATATATGGAAAGCAGAACAGTAATAGCCCAGACGAAGTAACTGAAATGCAGAATGGAAATCAGTGCCAAAAGCTCACATTGAGAAAGGCGGGGCCGGCATCGGCCACGCCGAAGTTATGGCGGTCGTGCCAGCCCCGAATGACCAGAGAGGCGGGCCCTGTCGCGCCAGGAGTGACGCGACGGGCCCGCCTCGCCAGCATATGGTCAAGGATCGGGGTGTGACCCGGAAGTGATTGCAATCACTTCCGGGTCACGCCTCTGGGCAGGGGCCAAGCCGGTCAGAACCGGCTTGGCCCGTAGAAAGGGTTAAAAGGCGAGGGAGCGAGGGAATCGGCCTCTGTTGCCCCCCGCTCCTCCAGCTTCCTCACACCAGCCTCGCTAGGAGGCTGCTAATCTGTTTGTGTAGTTGTGTATGAGAGTTTGCTGTTGTTTCCTCTCTGTTGTTGTCTGGCATTGAGTACATGTTGCTCACTCTTGATGTTTATTTATCTCTGTCTCCCAGTGAAGTGTGGTTACTGTGTCTGATTTTGTGAAGCTGTACTACTCACTGCTGATGACTGTCAATGTGTGTATTTCGTTTTCTGTCTCTGTGGTGGTGTTGTTGTGTGTGACATTTAGCAGTTGTTTTTCACATCTTTAGTGCCTGACAGTGTGTGTGTGTGTGTGTGCAACCCTCTCATTAGTGTGTCTTTGTGTGTGATTTTGAGCTATTGTTTCCTTGAGTGTTTGTGGTGGCTGTGTGCACCGTTCTCTTTGCTTGGCTTTTGTGTACTGTTCTGTAAATACTCTGTCACTGTCTTTTTCTCTAAGTGTTGTTGCTCTGTGTTAATTAGTGCACTTAATTCCCTCAGTGTCGATGCATAAGTACATGGTGGTGTGCTTACTTCTTCCTCGGCTGTGTTGTTGCCATGTGTAACAGTGTTTGTGTTACCATGTGTTGATCCCAGGAAGTGTGTTTGGTTCTCTTTGGTATGCAGTTTTGCTGCTATGTGTAACATTGTACTGCTCCTGTTTCCATCACTGTCAGCGCCTAGTAGTAGTAGTAGTAGTAATAGTAGTAATAGTGATAGTAATAGTAGTAGTAATAGCAATAGTAGTAGTAAAATTAGTAGCAGTAGTAGTAGTAATAGTAGTACTACTAGTAGTAGTAGTCTTGTTCCTGAATATCGATTTCAGAATGTCGTGGGACACTAATATCGGAGACATAATATTTAGGAAAAAATATCAAAAGGTAAGTAAGTATGTATACATTTTCTATACCTAACTCCACATATATCTACCTTGGTGATATATATATCTTCAAGGTACATAGTTGTGGAGTTAGAAATAGTAAATCTGTGCTTCTCCATATGCGCTGACCCTTTGATATTGTATCCCTGTATATTTTAGCCACGATATCAATGTGCCACAGTATCCTAATATTCGATATTCCGGAGTATATTCGTAGTGTGTGGGGTCCGTGTGTTTAGAATGCTCTCTTTTTTTGCAACGTTGTTGGTATTTTGGCATTATGCAGTAGTGTCTCTCATTCTTTACTCTGATCAGTGTATGCCAGTGTATGTCAGTGCTGTTTCCTCTCTCTCTGACCTTGTACTATTGTTGCCCTGTTTTCACGTTTTACTCTTGATTTTAAGCAGTGCTCTCCCCTTGTGCACAGGTTTGCTGGTGCCTGGCAGTGGGTATAGTTCTTTCTCCCCCTCTCTTCTTTGCAGTGTTGTTGCTGTGTGTGACATTGTGATGTTGTTTTCCTCACTTCTGGCACCTTGAACTGCGTGGATATTTTTCTCTTGTCTGCAGTGTTGTTACTCTGTGTGGCCCTGGGCAGCTGTTCCCTTTGTCATCTCTGCCTGGCTGAGTGATTCATGTTTGTGTTTTTCCCTCCCTCTCTCTCTCTCTCCTCTCTAGTGACGTTGGTGTATGTGGCATTGTGCTTTTTTTCCCCCTTACTGTACCTAGCAGGATGTAGACCGACCTCTCTATTTCTCGCTCTGCCTCCCTCTCACTAAAACTCTTCTGCAGTGTTGTTGTTGTTGTGTGTGACATAGTGATTTTGTTTCACGTGGTGATGGTGGTACGATTCTCTCTCTTTTACAGTGTTGTTTCTGCGTGCGAGCAAGGGTCCTGCTTCACTTTGTGTTGATGCCTGGTGATAGGTGTGGCTCTCTCTGCCTTGTATAGTTGTTGGTGGTGCCGGTGGCGACATAGCTACCTTGTTTAATTCTGTGTTAAAACCTGGTGGTGTGCATGTGTGGGGGTGACGAGGAATCGGTTCTCTCTCTCTATAGTGTCGTTGTTGTGAGTCACACAAGCTCCAGGTACAATTTATGGTGGTGCCGGCTAGTGAGTCTTTTTCTCTACAGTTCTCGCTCTTCCACAGTGTTCCTGCTTTGTCTTTCCCCTCACTCTTGTCTGGTGTATTTGTGTGTGCGGTTCTCTTTCCTCTGCAGTGTTGTTGTACGTGATATAAAGCCCTTGTTTCATTCTGTGTTGTTACCAGGTGTTGTGTGTGTATGGCTGTGTAGTTCCCCTCTTCTGCAGTGTAGCTGTGTGTGATATTATTCCTCTGTTTCGCTGACTTCAGTCCCTGTTGGGTTTGGATAATTAACTTGGCGCTCTTATCAGCTGGCGCACACGCGCCAGGCGACCCTCTGAATGGGCACGAGCCTCAGCCCAGAGCACCCATTGTTCCGGGTTCTAAGGCAGATTTCCCTTTCAGCTCCAGAGATTTTCCCATAGTGAGCGGCTGCTGAAGGCAGCGAGGGAACTCATTAGCTGGCACGTGGATCTGGTTGAGTGACAGCCATAGAAAGCTGGTTGAGTAACGGGCACGCGTCTCTGGTAGAGTGACAGCAGTGCGGAGCTGGGTGAGTAACAGCGGTGCAGAATTGGACGAGTGACAGCAGTGCAGGGCTGGACGAGTGACAGCGGTGCAGAAATAAATGAGTGACAGCAGAGCAGGGCTGGACGAGTGAAAGCAATGAAGGGCTGGACGAGTGAAAGCAGTGAAGGGCTGCATGAGTTATGGCAGTGCATGGCTGGACGAGTGATAGCAGTGCAAGGCTGGACAAGTGACAGCAGTGAATGGCTGGGTGAGTGACAGCAGTGCGGGGCTGGACAAGTGACAGCATTGCAGGGCTGGACGAGGGACAGCATTAAAGGGCTGGACGTGTGACAGTAGTGAAGGGCTGGACGTGTGACAGCAGTGAAGTGCTGGACGAGTGACAGCAGTCCAGGGCTATATGAGTCACAGTAGTGCAGGGCTGGAAGAGTGAAAGCAGTGCAGGGCTGGACAAGTGAAAGCAGTGAAGGGCTGGACAAGTGACAGCAGTGAATGGCTGGGTGAGTGACAGCAGTATGGGGCTGGACGAGTGACAGCAGTGCGGGGCTGGACATGTGACAGCAGTGAAGAGCTGGACGTGTGATAGCAGTGAAGGGCTGGACAAGTGACAGCAGTGCAGGGCAGGACCAGTGACAGCAGTACAAGGCTGGACCAGTGAAAGTAGTGCAGTGCTGGACGAGTGACAGCAGTCAAGGGTTGGACGAGTGAAAACAATGCAGGGCTGGATGAGTGACAGCAGTGAATGGCTGGACGAGTGGCAGCAGTGCAGGGTTGGACGAGTGGCAGCAGTGTGGGGTTGGACAAGTGGCAGCAGGGCTGGACGAGTGACTGCAGTGTGGGGCTGGACGAGTGACTGCAGTGCGGGGCTGGATGAGTGACAGCAGTGCAGGGCTGGATGAGTGACAGCAGTGCAGGGCTGAACGAGTGACAGCAGTGAACAGCTGGATGAGTGACAGCAGTGTGGGGCTGGATGAATGGCAGCACTGTGGGTTGGACGAGTGGCAGCAGTGCAGGGCTGGACGAGTGACAGCAGTGCAGGGCTGGACGAGTGACAGCAGTGCGGGGCTTGATGAGTGACAGCAATGCAGGGCTGGACACGTGGCTGCAGTGCAGGGCTGGACGAATGACAGCAGTGCAGGGATGGATGAGTGACAGCAGTGCGGGGCTGAACGAGTGACAGCAGTGCGGAGCTGGACGAGTGGCAGCAGTGCGGGGCTGGACGAGTGTCAGCAATGCAGGGCTGGATGAGTGGCAGCAGTGCAGGGCTGGTCGAGTGGCAGCAGTGTGAGGCTGGACGAGTGACAACAGTTCAGGGCTGGATGTGTGACAGCAGAGAAGGGCTGGACATGTGATAGCAGTGAAGGGCTGGATGAGTGACAGCAGTGCAGGGCTGGACGAGTGACAGCAGGGCTGGACGAGTGAAAGAAGGGCAGGACAAGTGACAGCAGCGAAGGGCTGAATGAGTGAAAGCAGTAAAGGGCTGGATGAGTAACAGCAGTGCAGGCTTGGACGAGTAACAGCAGTGCAGGCTTGGATGAGTGACAGCGGTGCAATGCTGGATGTGTGACAGCAGTGAAAGGCTGGACGAGTGGCAGCAGTGCAGGGCTGGATGAGTGGCAGCAGTGTGGGGCTGGACGAGTGGCAGCAGGGCTGGACGAGTGACTGCAGTGCGGGGCTGGACGAGTGGCAGCATTGCATCTAGACGAGTGACAGCAGCGCAGGGATGGATGAGTGGCAGCAGTGCGGGATGGACCAGTGGCAGCAGTACAGGGATGGACGAGTGTCAGCAGTGCTGGGCTTGGCGAGTGACAGCAGTGCCGGGCTGGATGTGTGACAGCAGTGAAGGGCTGGACGAGGGACAGCAGTGCGAGGCTGGACTAGTGATAGCAGTGCAGGGCTGGATGAGTGACAGCAGTGCGGGGCTGGACAAGTGGCAGCATTGCAGGGTTGTTCGAGTGACAGCAGTGCAGGGCTGGACGAATGGCAGCAGTGCAGGACTGGGCGAGTGACAGCAGTGCAGGCCTGAACGAGTGACAGCAGTGCGGGGCTGGACGAGTGGCAGCAGTGCTGGGCTGGATGAGTGATAGCAGTGCTGGGCTGGGCGAGTGGCAGCAGTGTGGGGCTAGATGAGTGGCAGCAGTGAAGGGCTGGACGAGTGGCAGCAATGTGGGGCTGGATAAGTGACAGCAATGCGGGGCTGGACAAGTGACAGCAGTGCGGGGCTGGACGAGTGACTGCAGTGCGGGCTGGACGAGTGACAGCAGTGCGGTGCTGGACGAGTGACAGCAGTGTGGAGCTGGACGGATGGCAGGAGTGTGGGCCTGGATGAGTGACAGCAGCGCAGGGCTGAATGACTGGCAGCTGGTAAAGTAACCCAGTCCCAGAACAAGTTGGCGATGCTTTTTGCAGGGACTTCCAAGTAGTTAACGCATCGATGTTATGCTTTGCAGATCATAAGTGCATGTCAAGATTATTGCTTTGGGTGTCGGGATGGTGTTGGAGGTGTTTTTGTTGTCTAAGCTATAAGTACTAAACAGAGTGAGTTTGTGAAAGGTTTTTCAAAGTGGCCAGACTAAAGGCCTGCGACTTTCGTTCTATCATGCAAGATGAGTGAGAGAATGACAAGGTAATGCTATTTCCGGTAAAAAAAAAGACTCATTTGTTGAATCTGGGGAGGACTTGGGTTGGAAGGGGGCGTTTCAATGCACCGCAGGGTCTGCAGGGGATTGCGTTACGTCACGCGTGTGTGTGTTTTGTCTGATGTATGATGTGTCGTACACCCATAACTTGGTTCCTTGAAGCTACGCCTGTCAGGCAAACTGGCTTCTATGAGTCGTGAACGGTAGTCCACAGTTTATCCCTCTCTCTTCCTCCTTCCTTCCCTCCATCGCTCCATACCTCCTTCGTTCTGTGCGCGCGTGTGGTACACACACGCTGTGATCTGGCGCATAGTTCCTTGAAATTAAGCCTGACAAGTAACCTGGCGTCTACGCATCATGCACTGTAATACCCACCTCACTTCCTATAACCCTCCATTCCACTTTCTTCCATTTCCCTCCCCTCTCCACCCCTCCGTCTCACTTCCTCCCTCCCTCCCTGAATCCCTCTTCTCTCTTTCCCCCTTCACCACATTTTCAGCCCATCTCCCTTTCTTCCTTACAATCCTTTCCACCCACTCTCTACTTCCATAGTCTGCCCTCCCTCTGTCCTCCTTCCAGCGCCCTCTCCTCTTTCCTTCCACCATATACTTGTAACCGCTGCGTAGCGATTGGTAAAATCCACTGACTATCTCCTGGAATCTGGTATCCACCATCGACAGGAATTACTGCCACCCTACTACACGGGTTTAGTAATACCACTCACTCGCCACCGCACTGCAAGCGATTGATAATTATTAACACCTCCTGTCACCACATACAAGGGTTTGGTAAAATACCGCTGGTGGTAATTACGGCCAGCAGACGTCATGCCACTGATGCATTTCCGGCATCCTTCGTAATCAGCAGATTTGCAAACGTGACTTTGTATCTCCCTTCCAGTGCAATCATTGCAGTGACCGGTTAGAAAGCAGTTTTTGCACTGAAAGCATCGACTAACATTGCACTGCACCAGTTTTGCATCTTAAATAGAGACAAGCAGGTGACGCGCGAGACATCACAGAATGTCTCTCATCCCATCTAGATGGGGTGGTCCTTGCACAGGCTAGGGTGAGATTAGAGGCGGCGGCTTCCGCATCAAAAGTCTGCCTCCCCTGGTGTGACCCTAAGTGTGTCATTAGAACGTAACAGTCCCATGGGGGGCAGGGGCGGGGTGGCGCGGGGCAGAATCAGAGACCTCGCTCCCTCTCCTCCCCCACCTCAACGCAAGCTCTGCAATAACCTCCGTTGAAAAGGAACAATGCAGACGAGGCTGCCTTTATGCTGCAGCAGGATGCACCATTTCCACCATGTCTCGAGACATACAGAACTGCTGCCATCTTGTGGCCTTTGGTGGTACTGACGCTGAGTGCGGGAAGGTGTACGAAGTAGTAGGCCACGCCTTCACCCCCACCGCCACCCTCCCCCCACACACACATACACACCCACACACACACACACACACACACACTTACTTTCTTGTTCTGCTCCAGTCCCTGTGCTGCTTCAACCCCCTGAGGAATCAGCCACAATGTCAACTCTCTCTCAGCCATCTCGGAATGCAGGTCGGTACTGATTTTGCAGAAATGCTGAATTTTTAGAAGCAGGGGTGCCTGAATGGCAGCCACCTTCTCGTCCGGGAGCGGAGGTCTTATTATGTCGCTCTACAGTAATTACTTTACTCTCCTGGGTTTAGAGGATGAGAGCTGTTAACCTCTGGGACTGGAGGCACCTGGATCTTTAACACCTCTCGTCCTTTAGGTTTGCATCTCTGTATGGGAAAGGTTTTACCTCATTAGCACCAGTTAAACATTCAAATACAGTACTAATAAAAGATGACCAGTCAACCTTTGCAAAGGGCGTTCCTTTGCAAAAAACATGGGTCACTGCAAATTTTAGTATCTTTTTATCCGTGTGAGCTAGAAATATTTTTTACTGAAACCTGCAGATTATGCGAGCAGAAGATGGATTATGAGGCAAATGCAGCAAATCCATAATTATGCGGAAATGCCACGGATGCTGAATTTCATACTTCCAGTGGCTCTGTACTACTTCATACATCTGTCACTCACCTGTTAACCAATAACAGCCAGTGCCTTTAGTAGTAGTAGTAGGTATTATTTATAAAGCGTGACTATCACTCCACGGGAGTATCTTGGCGCTATGCAGAAACAGACAGGGAACTCAGGTGGGTGCTGCTGTCCCAATTGTAGATAAATTAGATAAGAGAGAGACAGAGAGAGTCCGTGGCTCCAAAAATCCAGGTTTTCAATGACTTTCTGAAACAGGATTCTGATTGGATGAAACTGAGATGACTGGGGAGTGTATTCCATGCTTTTACCCCGAGAACAGTTACTGATCTCCCACCCTTTGTTTTACATCTGAACAGTTTGGGTTTTAAAAGGTTTGCTGATGAAGACCTAAGAGGACGTGAGGCAACATAGGGTGTGAATCTAGCTGTTAGGTATTTAGGTCCCGATGCCCTAAAGGCTCTAAAAGTGATAACTAGTATCTTAAATAGCACTCTTTTATGGATGGGTAGCCAATGCAGTGATTTTAAGGCTGCAGAAGCTGGAGAGCGACGCAGCAATTTTAGCACCAGGCGGGCTGCTGCATGTTGAACAGTCTGGAGCTTTTTAAGAATTACCTTGTTAGCACCAGCATATAAGCTATTACAATAGTCTAATCTGGAGGTGATTGGGGCTGCTGTAACCGTTTTTTTGCTGTAACTGGAGGAGGTCAATAAACTTTTTTAGAGATTTTATCAGCTGAAAACATTTCCCAGCCCCTGATATTGCTTGTGGATGAAAAGATAGAGTTGAGTCAAATTTCACCCCAAGGTTGTTAACTACCTCCACCATGTCAGGTGGGGTGGGGGGGGGGAGGGGTGTCAGGCGGCCACCAGCGACTGGGGGTGAAAGTGTTAGATTTGCTTAGGAGCATAATTTCTGTCTTTTCCGTATTAAATTTCAAGTGGTTCCGCTTCATCCAGTGTATGACCTCCGTGAGACAATGTTGAAAATTCTCTTCTGCATTGGCAGAGTGTTTGTCTAATGCTAAAATCAACTGAGTATCATCAGCATATGAGGTGGTTTCAATATTGAATGATGCTATCAGTTCTATGAGGGGGGCCATGTAGACGTTAAACAACACTGGACTTAATATAGAACCCTGCGAGACACCTGTACGCAGGGGTTTTTATGGCTGACTGATATTGACCAAGCATGACTATTTGATGATGGCCTGTCAGGAATGATTTGAGCCAGTCCTGGGCCAGATGGGAAATACTGCACACTTTGAGGCGATATAATAGGATCTCAGGAGAAATGGTGTCAAAAGCAGCTGACAGATCTAACAGAATCAGTACTGCATTTTTCCCTTCATCCAGGGCAAGTTTGAGGGTCTCCGAAGTATGTAAAAGTGCTGATTCTGTAGAGTGTAGTGGCCTAAAGCCTGATTGAGTTGGAAACAGCATATTGTTGTTGTCTAGGAATGTCATTAGTTGACTGTTGACTAGTTTTTCAGTGATTTTTACTGAGACAGGGTAATTGGGAGATAGGCCGGAGTCGTAGGGTCAGATAATTGCTTTTTCTGAAGGGGCTTAACTGCCGCGATTTTCCACCCAGGGGGTACTTCTGCTAGTGAAAGTGATGAGTTAATTATGGTGTTAATGAAAGGATTGATAGTGTCAATGATGGCATGAAGTACCTTTTGGGGACAGGGATCAAAAGGAGATCCTGTCTTGCAAGAAAGAATGGCTTGGCTGGATTGCTCCATGTCAATCATTTGGAACGAATGCAAATAGTGTGCCTTGTTCTGGGGTTCTAGTGTTACATCTATGTTGGGACGAGGTAACCCCTTAAAGTAAATGTGTATGTTTTGAATTTTCTGTTCAAAGAAATCAGCTATTTGGTTACAGAGAGTCTGAGAGGGGGGAATACCTTGTTCGAGTTATTTAGGGTGCGTTAAGGATTTCACAATTTTAAAAATAGTTTTTTGGTCAGAATCAACTGACGCGAGTAATTCGGTGTAGTATAGTTTCTTTTCTAGTCTAATTTGATGGTGATAGGCTTTTTAGGCGTCTTTGAACTGGGAAAGTTCTTCTGGTTTACAGTTTCTTTGCCATCGGCGTTCAAGCTGTCTGCATTGAAGGTGTGGACATATCAGTTTTTGGGTGTACCATGGAGATGAGATTTTGGTGCTGGGGTTTTTCTTTTTTAAATTGACTGGGGGGGCCAGAGCATTGCTGAGTAGGGACATCCAGGAGTTGAAATGCTGTTAGTCCCTAATAGAAGCTCCTGATGAATTGGGTCTAAGGTCCAGTGCTTTATTATTAAGGTCAGGATTGGCTATCATTTTACTCCATTTCCAGACCGTTTTGGGGGTGCCACAGGTACGACCCCCAGTGTGGTGTTGGTATTTTTGCGTTTTATCTCAAATGGTATGAACCAATGATCAGTCCAAGACATAGGTACTGGGGCATTAACTTTTAGGGAACAGTGATTAGAGCAGATGCCATCCAGGGTATGTCCAGCATTATGAGTAGGAGAACATACCAACTGCTCTAGACCCAGGGTTTTAAGGGTGTCTAGAAAATGTCTAGCTCCTGGTTCGTTCTTGCATTCTAGGTGCATATTAAAATCCCCAAGAAGGGTGAATTTGGAGTACCTGATAGTTAAAGGGCCTAAGGAGTCACCCAGTGTATCTAGAAATTGGGCACTAGGGCCCGGTGGGCGATAGACCAGGGCTCCATTCAAGAGGTGGACCCATCGACATGAAGACAGAAACCCAAATTTTCTGCCCCATTCAGATCTGTGATCTCGAAAGTAGAGCATTGGAGTTTATTTCGGTAGAGTATTCCAAGCCATCCTCCGCGTGATTCCGGCCTATCTTGTCTATGTAAGGTGTATCCCTGAGGGAGAGCATGAGCAATATCTGGACTGCACCACTAGTGAATGACCAATTCCCAGGCCCTCATTACGAGTTGACTGAGTGGCTTACCTGGAATGGATGATTCTTCAGTCAGCTCTAAGTGGGATGTTGTTCCCCACCTAAAATCACCTGGTGCAGGAATAACAGAGAAAATAGAGGGAGGATCTCAAGTCCACTTAATAGCTAATCTTATGTAGTGGTTATACATGGTTGGCGCCATAATGCATTCCCATTAGTACCTAGATAGGGCCCCTAATCCCAGAAGATTATGAGCATTAAAGATGTAAGGAATGTAAACACATTGCCATTCATGCAGGTACTCAGCGGACACAGATGACGCAATTATTCAAACAACTTCTGATAGAGTACACTAAGTGGTTTATTAAATATTTCAACTGACTAACGCACCTCAATACACTCTATTGGAATTTGCTCAAATAGTTGTGTGATCTGTGTCCTCTGAGTGATTTAAATTAATTACTGTGCCCGAATTACACTGGGTATTTGCATTCCTTACAGCCCTGATTTTGCATTACCATACCTGATCAAACCACACGCAGGTATGGTGACATTCAGCATCATAATAACTTTGTTTCGGCAATTGCCAGAAATTCAAACATAATAACTTAAGACTGTAGAATTTAACTCTTAAAATTATGACATATAACATGATTTTAAAAAAAAAAAACACAATAAAAATTAGCAGCATATGAGGGGAACACCACAACGATTGTAAAATGCAAACTTAAAATTCATTCTAAAAATTCCTCTACTGTTGCACGTGCTTTAAGAAATCATAGAAAACAGCACAATGCAACTCAAACACACAAGGGTTTTAGGTACTAAATACTAAACGACAACAGGGCAGTCTTTTTCTGTCTGTGTCTCCACATATATGCAAAAGCGGGTAGACAGCAAAGACAACTGGTTGAGCGGTGTCCGCCCTGAATACCCTAGTTGCAATTTTATAGCCCCTAATTCCCAGATTGCAGCACAACGGCAGGACCCATATTCTCCTATGTACATAGAACTGAGGACAAAAGTACAGGACATGATCTACGGTTTCTTTGGCCTCTGGGCAAAACAGACCACCTCTTGGAGCAGGAGGAAAATGACCATGGCAAAGCCCACAGAGATGGGAATTTGTATGTGGTGACAAACCCAATGTATTAGATCCGCCTGTTATTCCCCCTTCTAGTGACTTTCATTTATAAAGCCCAGATTCTGGTATGGGGATACCATCTGGAATAATTAATTCCAACCCTGGTGTCTCCCTCCTCAGGTCCGTGCAACTTGTAATGGACCCCTCAGGGTTTAGAACAAGCCATCCATACATGGGCATTATTGCAATGTGAGGGTTCTACATTCCAATGGTGAAGTGCCTTCTGGGGAAATCCATTTCTTCACTCCCACGGCTCTTACATAATCTCATTCCAGATGAATGTCTCTGTAATAGGCTGAATAAGATTACCTTACTTTCCCAGCTCCACATTGATTGGTTACTTGGAGTGCATCAGTATGTCGTCAATAATATTAGATTCCAGCTTTAGGAACCTCAAGCAAATGAAGGGGAAATACTTCAGGCAAGCACCCTACTCTTCTTCTGAGAGTGGTAGACTGTTAACATTTCTGTCCTTCATGGGTGTAGAACACTTTCACCCTTAGTGGTGCCCAGGAGGGGATTGCAATATTTATCACACCTGGTAAAATTCGATATTCTAGTATTCGGAATCTGTAGGGTGTGCAAATTGACCCAATTCTGAGTTTTGCCCTAAAATGGTGTCTTTTTTATCGCTTGTGATGCTTTGTGCACCAGAAGCTGAAGGTTCCGGTACTTTTCCAGGCACTTTTCTCCAGGTATATTTTGGTAAATTTGATCTGCCGAAATATACTTGAGGAAAATTGCGGCGATGCGGGGATTATTACATTCGGTAACCATTGAGTGCAGTAAACTCTACGTGCCTTATAGTTCTGATCCCTGCACAAACAGAGATTTGTACAAGGATTGTAATGATCTGCGGCACCCTTCATCAACCTCTTTATCCATTGATTCCACCTGAACAGTATCTCGCTGAGTGTGTGTTTTTATGACACAAGCAAGCGGAATTATGAGGCCACCTCTCTAAATGGTGACGGGCGACCCCTGGTGTTACATTGGCTTGTAGAGACCACCCTGAGGCGTATGTTTAACGTTGAGGGACTCTTGCCATCAGCTGATCTTTAACCACCTTCTCTCTGAACACACACACACACACACACACACACACACACACACACACACACACACACACACACACACACTTACTTACTTACTTACTTACTTGATGCTGGTACTGCACTACATTCCTATTGATATAGGATCCCCAGCACCTGCCTCTCCTTTCTTAGGGTAATCTTTAATCCAGCCTGAACATGTTCCACTTAGTGGCTATTATGCCTTGGGCATGAATCCGCACAAGTGCAGACTGAGGTGCCCTGGCAGAGCTGTGTGAGTGTCAGCACAAATGCAGGCTGAGGTGCCCTGGCAGAGCTGTGTGAGTGTCAGCACAAGTGCAGGCTGAGGTGCCCTGGCAGAGCTGTGTGAGTCTCAGGAGATGAATCCCACAGTGTGCTGCAGCAGGTGAGGACTAAAGTGACTTGCCAGAGTCTGCTGGGATTCTCGGTATGGAATAGCACAGCGTGCTGCAGGCCGGAACTGAGGTGCCCTGGCAGAGCTGTGTGAGTGTCAGCACAAGTCCAGACTGGGGTGCCCTGGCAGAGCTGTGCGAGTCTCAGCACTAGAAGAGAGTTGTTTCTGCAGGTCAGGTTCAGGTGCATCTGAGAAGCTGGCATGGAGACCTGTCTTCAGCTGCACTGCACCAGATATTCCTCATGGATTGAACGTGGTTTAGAGTAGGTGTGATGTGGCTGACCCAACTCTGTGGTATACAAGCAGTGTGCAGAGAAAACTGAACCCTCAGGATGTGATGAGTGTGTCTCCAAATGTCACAATGAGACTCGTGCTCTACAAGGGGCTGCCATCTTAGTAACGACCATCCTTGAGGCACAGGGTCAGCCTGCACCAGGGAGCCCCTAAGCAGCCAAGAGCCTGAGGTGTCAGGGGAGGTCACTGCACAGACCTGAGGTGCTGCCGCAGAGATGTCCGGGAGGATGTAGTGCTGACATCTAAGTAGGGAGCCTGAGGGCTGAGGACAGGATGCAGGTTACGCAGGAGAACGTTGTGAATAGTGCTACGTCTTTTACAGCAGAAGGTGCTAGATGATTGAGATGGCTTGATGGAGTTGTGTGAGATGTTTTAGTGCAGCACCATCACTGGTTGCTGCAGGGAAAGATACAGGTGCATTGGCAGAAATACATAAATGGCGGTGCTGCTATAATAGGATAGGGCGCGGCAGCAGGGTTGAGGTCATTTGGCTGAGCAGTGTGGGGTCCCAGTGCTGGAATAAAAGGTATTGCTTAGCTAATGACTGAAATGTATGAGCAGAGATTTGTGGGGGGTCTAAGTGTGACAATTGCAGAGGCTCCCCATATTCATTTGCTGGGCGGAGCCTAGGGTAAAGAATGACTGCCTGGGTATCCCCATCAGGTATGTCTATTTCCTCTTGAGCAGCACACCTACTCCAGGGCAGGTCTGTAGCCAGATGGCCACCCCATCTCTGTTGGTGTTTTAGTTCACGCCCCCTGGGCGATGCTCAACTCTTTGTTAGAGTGCGCGGGGGATGACTACAAACATCCCATCACACGTTATAAATGCACCCTCTAAGAGCTGGAGCGACCCAATTCCTCACACATAGTCTGCAAAAACACTATTAGGACAGCAGCAAAAAAACACAACGTGCCAGTCCGGCACTGGCTCCTAGTCTCAGCACAGGTGAGGTGCAAAGCAACTTGCTTGGTCTATAAGCCCCAGCACATGTGGCCAATAGTGTTTCAAGTTACTTCCCTAACCGTCATTTCCATTTTACGAAAAAAATCTTTAAAAACGACTCACTTTTTTTTTTACTAGGGAGAGAGATAATTTATGATATTGAGTTGCATCATCTGTACCTCATTGTTTGGCATCTGGTTACCAGCAAAGGTTTTGAGATCCACTTCTGAACACATAGCGGCGTAGCTTAGTCAGTGAGACTCGGGGGTGTGAATCTCAAATGTCTCAACTATAAAGCAGTGGCTGCAGGGCAGAGGGTTGAGATGCCCAAGGTTTGGGATGAACTGTTCCCATGAGAAGCAGGGTCAGTACTGATTTGCACTATGTGGGCCTCTGTCTAGAGGGGCACGGTCGGTGTAAAACAATGGGATGGAATGCTACCTCGAGTGATTGCCACTGTGTAGACTATTTTCAAGCATTCATCCCATCATCGTTTTGGTGTTTGATTGGCAGTAGTGTACCTAGAAACCTGAGACAGACACAGCTTTCCAAGCCTACTACTGCCAATATTTATGAATGCCAAAAAGTAGTACATTTACATCCATTCAAGGAGCACTTCTATGGGTGTAGATTTGCTACGTCTTTGCTGAATCGGGCAGACATATATTTAAGTTTCACATCCAAAAAATGAGCAATTTAAAACCTCTTAGTGAATTGAAGAACGCCCAAAAATGCAACATATACATACAAACCCAACTCAAGACCCAACTCCCAAACCAAGAATGCATTTATTTTGGGTGTGTCACATTCCAAACAGTCCTGTGAAGCTACACCCCTGTGCATATACTGAAGACTAACAATTGAGTTGCAACAACTGAAATTCCTATCCAGAATTTCTACTCTGTGCTTCGAGAATCAATGGGAGTCGTAGCTCCCAATTTGTTCAAGAGAATGAAGCCACCAACACAGGAACACGCTTAGTGGTTTTCCCGCAGTCTGGTGAGTTAAACAAAATTAGGCTAGGCTAATGAAATGTTTATGGAAAAAATCAGGTCTTGACAATGGCTAGCTAGCCTGCAGGCTACTTTAAAAAAAATCATATCCACTTTAAATCCATCTGCACTTTTCCACTTTTCCATGAGCTAATCTCACCTTAAAAAACAGATACCAGTAGGTATGATCCTTGTGAATAGGTACACAACTTCTTTGGTCTCTCCTTGAAGTATAACACCACCCGGTAGAAAAAAGTGCTCTCAATTTTATGAATTATCTGTAACAAAATGTACGTATAACCACAACATTGTATTTTTTCATTGTATTTTATGTTTCAGGGGCACCAGTAGATGCCCCAGGATGATTGCTCAAAAAGCATGTAACAGAGTTCCAGGGGCATAATGTCCCACCAGTTACCTTAGGGATCTGATAAACATTTGGTCCTGAAGAAAGCCATCGGCCCCTAGAGGCAATAGTTGGCTGAAACATGTCAACCTTTTTTCGATCACCCATTGGATGTGTAGGACGGATTAATTGTCCTTATCACATCTCTCTGTTCTTTTAATCTTGTGACCATCCCAGTTTCATAAAGAAAGGTACTTTTTTCCAGGGGTGGCAACAATTTTAATGCACCTCCTTTTGCACATATCCCACCATGTCTCTCAAATAGGAGACTATACCTCCTGGTAGAGGATAGACCTGATGATGATACACTTGACTACAAGTAGTATAGTGCTGAGATTATACCACTGAGGAAAATAGTCATTGAGGGTCTCACTACTATTTAAAGAAGAGACTCTAATCACGGAGAATGCTGTGGGTGCACTCTTTTTAATTGCCTCTATGCCAATCAAGGAAGCAGATTGTATCCTGTGTTATATGCTTCTACCTACCCAACCTGATTCTTTTGAACTTTAAAGATGCTGCAGATTGGTAATATTAATGGCCAAGTAGGCTTGTTTCTGTAGTCATCTTAAAAATATCAACAGTGACTCAGCATGGCTCTTCAAGCTCTTCAGGAAAATCAACAATCCCCATACCTTCTCAGATGTGATGTCATCATTTCACAAGAGGTATTGGATAATCTATAAGAACCTGGGACAATAGGTTTAAATACACGCTTCCACTGTGCTACATCTACATCCATGTCAACAGTCTTTCATCCCTCAACCACATTCACAGAATTTCTTTCATCCTGTCACTGGCTTTTCTAAAGCCTTATTTCAAATGGCAACCTTCTTCTCATCTTGAATCCATGCCTGGACAGGATCACTGAGAAAGATCTCAATTGTTATTGTGCCTGAGGTCAGTATCATAATGAATCTCTTGCTAAAGTCTTCTTCGAGAAACTTGGAACATTGTTATTTGAACTCTTCTTCTAAAAAGACAAGCTCCCAGTATATTCCCCAGCTTTTCCCAGTTTCCAACTTTCCACTGATCAGCAGAATAGTGGAAGGGATTGTTATCAGTCAAAGACAGTGCCATGCTAAATCTCTTAACATGCTTGGCTGACGATTTTCCGTGAGCCTCTGGCCTTGACAAAGGGCAAGATGGAAGGACCAGAAGTAAGGACTTCCACCTAAGGTGACACCTTCCACTGTTAAAAACATGACAACAATATTGGGAACATCCACAGAAAAATAGAATAAAGGAATCATTTTATACAAAAAATGGAATTAACCTGAAGAAAACTAAATTCTCAAGTTCTGTCTTGCAAGAAAGTTGGTTCTTTATAAGTAATATGAATCTGCAGGTTAATTACGTTAAGCCTTGAAAAATTGGGGTTATTGTGAAACATGTGTCGGAAGTAGCTGTATATGTGATGAGTTTATTACCACCATGAAAATCTTACTAAATGGCTATGAATAGAAACAAAATGTGATTTGAGTGAAGGAGAAAGAGAACATTTTTATTGAAGCTGGGACAGTGAGAATTAATTGGCAATTGTGTACAAAGATGTTCTCTATAGTAGCTTGTTTCATTACAAGCTTGACTGATGTAAGACTAGTTTGCATCCAAAGGGCTGAGACAGTGCTGCCAGAGGTTCAATAGTTTCACCTTGTGGTAAAGGTCACATGGAAGCCTTAATAACATATAACCTTTTAGCGTCCTTCGGTTTCATTAACCACCACTGGCATGTCTAAAAACCCCCAACATGTTCTTTTCCATCATATCCCATCAATATTTATTGTCTCTGAGAAAATAGCTGCCTTTATGTGTCCTCTATCTTGATCTTTAATGATCTTGTGATCCCACTGAGATAGATCATCCAGGGTTCCTGACTAATGCAAGTGACACTCAGTTGATTGCGATGTTGATGAAAGACTCAGGCGCCCACACTCACTGCTGCCTCCATACTGTCCACGCTTGCATGAGACAAAGATGGCTGATGTGAAACGGGGGCAAGGCTGAAAGTCCGGCAATGGTGTCTTCACCGTGCCCTTAAATGCCATTCGGTGGGTACAGTACTCTGCATGGAACCTCCCATTTCTTCTTAGACATCCAGAATCCTCAGGGTGGTGAATGACTAAAAAGTATTAGAGCAACAAAATCAGTAAGATCAGGAAGACTGCAACCAGTACACAGACCCAAAGCATCACTCCAATTCTATCCATGAAACACAGAGTCGTGGCCTCTACACAAGAATTACAGCAGTAAGACCGTTCCCCAGATTGTCTAAAATGTACCCATCATACTAATATTCAATTCAAACCACTTGTTTCACATAGAGGCAGCCAACAGATGCTGTCTCAGATTTTTCTGCATCTGCAAACTTACAACTTAGGTGGATCAGCACCTCCCACAGTGCCATTTGGAATAAGAGCCCAATAAGAGCCAAGCTCATACTTCCAAAGTATCACCCAACCTGGACCTTCCTAAGTATCCAGGACAACCTTCTAATATTCGATATTTGAAGAAATCCAAACTCAGAGACAGAAGCATGACAGTGCTAGACCAAAACACCCTAAACACCCTACCAGCCAGGACCAAAGACATTAAGGGCCCTTCTACTGTCTTTTGACGAATAAAACGCTTGTAACTTTCTTCATCGGACCAGAAGCCTGGAGTTTACATGTCCCAAGCAGTCACCCAGAACAAAGTAAAGATGAGGGGCACAGGTGGATGCAGGGCAAGAGGGACATTAATGGGTCATTGGGGAAGGGAGGTACGGTTGAGTCATCGCTTAAAGAAATAACAAAAAAACAGATTCATCTGGATTCCGTTCATCATAGTCCCCTTTCTTCCTGATCAATTCATCAATGAAAATGTAAAAACATTTTAACTCATGGAGAAGGCAGAGGTTCCTATGAAAGCCTCCCTACATAAAGTGGCTCGTCCCTGCCCTTGGCAACAGAGAAAGGCTGAATCATAACCCTACTGAATTAGCATGCCAGTGTCTCTTTGCACCAACTTTTTTCATTCTAGTGTATTGTACTGCCTAATTATGAGAGGCAAGAAAATCCTTATGGAAGTGACTGATCCTTCCGCAAGTTGTGCAAAGATATAAAACATTCGGCCACGGCAAAGGTGGGCAATGATTCCTTGCTTCGACTGATTCAGCAATCCCTGAGGAAAACTCCTGACCTTCATTCATTGTGATGATTTTCTGCTCTAGGATGTCCCATGGGTGAGATATTCTGGAGCAGTAGATTGCCACAGCCTGCAGCTCTATTGCTTATATCTCCAAATGTTGCACAGTTATTCCTGATCCAATGTTCTTGTTTTTATTAGGCCTGGATGGTGAACTCTGTTCCATTTGTGGAGTTTGCAGAGTTTTCTGCACCCCACGGAGCACACGGATTCCAGATCGTGGAGAGGAGTTTTTTCCTCGCTCGCCAATGTTAAGTTGGCGAGCGAGGAAAATCCAACTCTAGACTTCCTCCCAGCGAGATTTCTCAATGCGGGCGGTCGCAGATTGTTGCAGCCGCTTGTGTTGAGAAATCTTCAGTTCGTGTTGAGGAAGCTGCCGCTCGAGTAGAACATCTACTTGAGCGGCAGAAAGGAGCAGCGCCCGCTTGCGCTGTGCATGGTGCCATTCGTGCTGATTTTCCAGCGTGGTACAAACACCCGGCACTAAAAATAAGCGTGAGCGGCGTGACCTAAAGCACTCTGCCACTTGCGGAACTCCACGTAGCGTGGCAGAGTTTTTTGGTCACTTCATGGAGTTCCGCGACCAGAACTCCATGAACTCCACCCAGGCCTAGTTTTTTGATGAGTTGTAAAACAGTCATACAAACTGGAGCATACCTCTTGAAACGTTTCTATAGTCATAAGAATCATGTTTACATATTGTGTCTAGCTGGATCACCAGTACAGGCACCACTGATCAGTTGACTTTTATACTGTTCACCTTTTTTAGTTTAATAAGTGCTTTCAATTTTCATGAAACCTTGTGAAAAATTATTTTATTCATCAAACAGTAAGCAAAATTCATTTTCTTGAAATAACTTCGTATTTACACTCCTGGCGTTACTTCTGCTCACATTAATTAATCTTTTTTTTATCCAAGGAAATAATAAACATTTCCAGTCTGGCCCTTACCCATGCCTTTCAAGCTTGCAGGCTCTCCATCAGGGGCATCGTCTTTATGGCAGCCATGAAACATAAACAACAAATGTAGAAACCGAGATCAAAATACATGTTAGTACTTTGCACTCATTTCACCATCCCAATAATGTGCTATCAATTTCATTAATTATAACAAAGGTGCCTCAGATCCCAAAGAAAAAAAATAAAGGCCTGATTACTATCTTGGCGGATGGAATACTCCGTCACAAACGTGATGGATATCCCGTCTGCCGTATTACAAGTTCCATAGGATATTATGGAATTGTATTTTGGCGGAGGGGATATGCGTCACGTTTGTGACGGAGTAACCCTGTCCGCCAAGATCGTAATCAGGCCCTAGGAGACCACTGATGTGAACGCTGCAGGAGGCTGTTTTGGTCTGGTGCTCTGCATCATCAGAGCTCACCACAACGACCACAGGCTCCCTTTATTGATGCCTACATGTGAATTTATGCCAGTGGTTCCTACAAGGTGGCTAGCTAGAGAAGGGTTGAGCGGTGGAGTCAAAACACCCAGCAATGGAATAGCAGTGAATGTTCCAGACAAAAGTAAGCTGCATCAGCAGGGTGGAGATCTATGTTGGCAGATGTGTATGTGCGCCTGAGGAGGGGGGTGCTGCGACGAAGGATTGAGGTACATTGGCAGGGTGGTGTTGAGGTGCACTTTGCTGCAGCGCATAATTTATACCGGTAGCACATAGCTGTGGTCCACACCTGAGATGCTAACTTTTCCTGTGGTAGAGATCTACGCATTCCTCAAGGACATGTCGCGAGGCGCAAGTTCTGTGAGGTGGGTGATCGACTGACTCTGAATCTGCTCTCTCTTGCCAGGAGCTGACAGCAAACCAGTTGGGCGCCATCACCACAGAGATCCGTGATGCCCCCACCTTTTACTATGCTGAGGACTATCACCAGCAGTACCTGCACAAGAACCCTGATGGCTACTGTGGGCTGAAGGGCACCGGCGTGGCATGCCCCATAGGGCAGAATCTGTGATGCAGAGTATCGAAGGGTGCCAGCAGCCTTCAAGGGGGACGTGAAGGTGCCCAAAGTATTCCCTTTGGAAAAATAGAATGAAAAAACACGTTGGCAAAATATAGGCCCAAAATCATAGATTGCACAATTCTGACCTAACTAGAATATCTCCTTACAAAAATGTCTACCTGTATTTTAATCCTAAATCTAGCTGAGCTCATTTCCCACATCTTTCACAACTGTGTTAGTTTATTGCTGATACTCCATTCCTAGCATAATTTAGTGTACAGGCTTGATAGTGGGGTTAATGTTTGGTTAACATTTTTGTAGTGAGATATTTATAAGAGATTTAGATGATTGTTGTCTGTATTTTAGGGTCAACTTCTTGTCAGTCGGTTTTCACCGGCTATAATCTCATGTAAAGTCTCTTGGTGTGGCCACCACCGAAATGAACAGAAATCGATTTGTATGCATGGGAATAAGGGGGAGGGGGGTCCTTCCAGACCACTGCCTCTCTGATAGGTAAGTGTGTCCATAGCACCAACCAGTCACTTGCGAGAAGAGCTGCCTGACATGTGAATCACTCTGCCACAACCCTCCTGGACTTTCGGAGGCACGATCCTGACATAGGACTGACTCAAACCCAGCCCTACCAAACCTGTAACACTCATGATTTCCCTACAGACCAGTTTGCCTCTTCTCTGCACTAAAGAGGGTTCGAAATCATTGTCATGCTTTCTTTTGTTAACCTTCCAGCTGTGATCCACAATAAAGGCATATGTCTTCCATTGTCTGTATTATTATTATTTTTTGTAGTAGTAGTATCAGTAGTAATAGAATTAGTAGTGGTAGAAGCAGTAGCAGTAGCTTTAGAATTTTTAGTGTGACCATCACTATTAAAACATTGGTATGTTGGGAGCTCCATTGAAAAAAATGGAGTGCTTAGGGCTTCTAATGGTCGGTAGAAGCCCAGAGCTCCAACATTCCAATGTTTGTTCACAGCTGTTGCTGTGAACAAAAGGCCTCATGGAGCCCGAGGGGTCAATCCCATCTGGCTCTGAGAGGCCTTGGTTTTACAAATTAGAACATTCTGCCCTCTTGGGACAGCATGTTCTAATAGCCTTAGAGCTCTCCGTAGAGGGCTCTACCAGCCATTAAAGTCCCGCTCCCTTATTAAAGGCCTTCGCCTTCAGCTCAGGCCTATCAACGGCTGGTAGAGCCCACTACGGCGGGCTCTAAGGCTATATTACTATTCTCCCACAAGGACTCTGTCCACTGAAAACAGCTGCTTTATATTTGCTTATTAGAAAGAAAATAAACACAAAACATGGTTGAACAATGGATTACAAGTTTCAGTGAGTGAGCCTACAAGATGGATACATTGGCCCAAGCATTCTGGGCAAGGGCAATGTTTACATTAGTGTGACACAAGGATCTGGGCACCCGTTAGAGATGGGTATCCTGGCAATGAAAGGAGTGGTACCTATAGAAGAGAGGAGAACTGTAGACTTCAGCACTGATGAGAACTGGGACCCTGGGACTGATGGGGGCTGGCAACATCGTTAGCGATGTGTACAGTAGACATGGACACTAACAGAAATGGGTGACCGGGATGCAACTGGGGATAACGCCACAAATGCGAATTTGCAACACTTCATTGCTCTGCGTTTGGACGAGTCAGCAAATGCATTTACTAAGAATAGCTGTCATCACAGAAGAACCAGCTAGAAGTCTCCAGAGCAGTTTCTCAGGAGAGGAGCAACCCGCGAGAAAAGATCACACATTTGTACCCAACTTGAGAAGCTTGCTAGAAAAAGATCACTTCGGTCTAGGTTTCCCTCCTCTAATATATAGATGCATGCGCTACGAAATGGTAAACAGAGAAGCTCAGAGCAAGTGACCTTCAAGTGTATTTACACAGTTATGAGGCTCTCAAATTCATGCTTCGGATGCCAAAATGCCCTTTCTAGCTGAGAGACGAGAGCTAACAGACTAACCAAGGTGGATAGGACAAATTATTCACTGAGTGGTTACCATGACTACATTTTAACATCCTGCTCCTGGTGAGAGATCAGGACTAAGTAACTAATAGTATCTGCAGGCCCTGGTACAGATGTTTAGTGGCAAGCCTGGCACAGGTATGAACTATCAGTCTTAGCAGTTATAGAAACCAAGGTCTTCACAGTAGTAGAAATACAGGACCATGCTCTGCACTTGCAAGAATACATGGCGTTGCGGTGGCATGGGGGGGCCCTGGCACCGACAGGAACTGGGCGACCTTGCAATGGTGGTAATGATGGATCCTGGCGCAGATGCAAATGTTAGACTCTGGCAGTCATGGAAACAGGGCTCCTGCCACTGATGGGAAATACCCTCATTACCACTATTGGGTACTAGAAACTGTACTACTGATGTTGGCTGGGGAACGTGGAACTAATGGGAATGGAGGGCCCTGGCATTATGAGAGATAGATACACTGCCAGTTGCGGCAGCTGAGAACCTCAACAGTAATGGAGATGGGAAAACCCAGCAGCTGAGGAAACAGACAGAAATTTCATAGACATAACAAAAAAGTGATGAATTGCCTGCGTGAATTAATCCCAGCCTCCGGTGATTAACTGGGAACGCATCCCATTCTTTGTTTTTTTTGCCCACTATACTGCTCCATACAGCAGCTATCCAAATACAAGTCAGACTTATTCAGACTTTAATAGAAACAGTGCAGTGTGATCTACAAGGCTAGGTCCCCATTAGACTGGTTTTGATCTTTTTGGTTGGGGATTGCCTTTTTGCCATCTGGAGGACACCTGGCCTGGCTCTTCGTGATGGAGTATTGCTAATTGAGCATAACCAAGCCTGATTTTCATATGGTTGGGCTATGACTGGAGTGGCTTAGTGGGCACAAAAAATGATGGGTTGGAATGCGGCCCGAGTAATCACCAGTGGCTGAGATTTGTTTGAGCATTCCACCAATCACCTTTTTAATGTTTTCATAAGGTGCCCTAAGTGCGATAGGTATGCCAAGACATGCATCCCCTGTTTACCGTGCCATTGGGCATAAGCTGTACTGAGGAAGCCCAACAAGGCCACAACCAGACTGGGGTTCCTTGTGTGCCATTCTTAAGTCTCAGATGTCAGTTCGGGCTGGGCTGTTCCTATTGGAGCAGGACGAAGACTGATACCGAAAAGGCTGGCCTATAGAATGGCAAAGTGGTTAGATAACGATGCACCGGAACGTGACCCTGAGTTATTATCAGTGGCTTAGATTAATTCAAATATTCCATTCATCACTTTTAGTTCAGTTAACTGATATAAATTGGGGACCCTGATGGGAAATGAAGACCTCAACAAGAATGTAAGTTGGAGATTCTACCCCTGATTGAACCTGCTGAGGCTGGCCTTAGAAGGAACTGTGGATCATGGTTCTGATGGGAGCTTAGAAATCTGATACTAATAGGATATGGCGCCCCGGGCACAACAGGGAAGTAGGTACCCTGGCACAGATTTCAATAATAATCTTGGCACTGCTATTGACAAAGGGTCCTGGCTATAATAAAAACTTGGCGCCGCACTGATGGACACTGAGGAGGCAGCACTGATATATATGACTAGGGAGGCCAAACAAAGAAAGTACCAGGCAGCTCTTTCAAAAATGTAGACTGCACTGATGAGAAGAAGGCACCCCAGTACTGATAGGATCAGTGGACAGTAGAACTGATGAGGGCTGAGGACCAAGGCACTGATTGGAAGTGGGGACCCCAGTACTGATAGGATCAGTGGACACTAGGACTGAGGAGGGCTGAAGACCAAGGCACTTGTTGGAAGTGGGGACCCCAGTACTGATAGGATCAGGGGACACTAGGACTGAGGAGGGCTGAAGACCCAGGCACTAATGGGAAGTGGGGATCCTGGCCTTGAGTGGAGCCTGGGACCCTCACGCTGACTGGAGCCGGCACTGATGGGAAATGAGGACTCTTCACCCATGAGAAGTTTGGACTGTCCTGCTGATGGGGTCACAGAAAATTTACTAGAGGGCACGCGGGGCACAGGCGCGCATGACTAAGATAAACACTGGCACTGACATACCTTAACAATGGCACTGACATACCTTAACAATGGCACTGATGGAGACGAGGGACCCTAGTACTGAAGAACACCAAGGAGAATGACATTGACGGACACTGGCACTGGTACACCCTGAGAATGATAGACATGAGGTACTGGTGAGCACAAGTAACACTGATCTGGCTGGATGCTAGGGACCCTAGTACTGACGAACATTAAACCTCCGGTACTAATGGGCCACAGGGAAACTCATGCACACACATGACACTGGTACTGGAGGACTCTAGAGACGCTGGAACTAGTAGACAACAGGGCACTGGTACTGATGACCACAACAGGCAGTGGTACTTCTGGGACCCTGGGTGGCTGGTCCAGGACACTGATGCCGATGAACAGAAATAATTCTGATAGTAATAGACTCCGGGGACGCAGGTGAATATGGACACAAATGACACTGGTCTTGTTGGATTCAATGGTGGGTACAGAATGTGTGTATTTTATCCCTTGGATTATCCGTGTAGGTAGTTTTGTGCCCAAATGTATGTCACATTATTTCCAATTTTTGACTTTGGTTGTTTTGTTCGGAAACGTAGAAGGAACTGTAGAGAGATGGATTCTGTGCACACCGTGTGTGTTTTCATCATGGGATATACACTATGTTCTAATAGAATATGGGGAGACTCCTGTCTGAATCAGTTGCACAGTCTAAAAAAGTATCCTATTTTTAAGTGTGGAGCGTGTAACACTACGGAAAATAAGTTTTGCAACAAGGGACTGTGTGTAGGCCCTGTTTAGGTCTACCTGTAGACAACTTTAGCTGTCTTGCCAGTTTCATTTATTGAAATAAATCATAAATAAAAAACGACATGAATACATGAAAATGTAGGGAGACCTTGAAGCAGCCCTTTTCCTCCATTGGTCTGTTCAGCTGTCATTCATGTTTTGCTTCCACCCATCACAGCATGCAGAATGGGGCAACGGCTAGGTTCATTCCAGCCATTGCCTGTCTTGCACTGTAAGTGCTGCCATTTTACCTGTTCACTGATGAACACCTGTCTAAAAAGAAGTACATTTAATGCCAAGGCTGGTGGACAAATGCTTTAATTTCCCAATGCATTTCTCATTCCATAGCTTATCATTTTTTTTTTTTTTGTTAATCATCCTTGTGTTTTTAATATATTTTTCATCTTCATCACTGGATCTGCAGGTTCAGGCTTCTTCCCCAAAGTATGACCTCAGAGAGAGCGATGCTGGCCCTGTTTTCAGGTGCAATATACTCAGTGCTAGAACTGTCCTTTTCAGGCCAAGTTCATCAACTGAATCAATGGCATAACAATAGCCTCCGGCACTGTGAACAGGCAGCCAGCCCCTGGCCTGAGAGCTCCTGACTAGGTCCGGAGCGTGGGGGACCCCTCCCTGTACTTTTCAGGGGAACCCCCTCAAGTTTCGTTATGCCACTGAACTGGATTAGGATACCGAATTAAATGCAAGTAGATTGATGTGTGTGTCTTTCTTTCCGTCTTTGCACACACCCTTTCTCTTCCAAAACTCACCTTGTCTGAATGGCCAGCACCAACCATTTTCAGTCGATAACCTGTGAAAGATTCAGCCTTTTCTTACCTATTACACCGCAAAGTTACTTACTCGTTTTCTATCTTGTCTGGACTATTGTTCTTCTGTCTCAGCCAGTTGTATGTCAGAATACAGACCATAGACATATCATGCTGCAGAATATTGTAACTAGAATATCGACTATCAGAATGTCACGAAGGTAAGTATATATCTAAGTAAGAACAGATTTACTGTTCTTAATACCACATCTATGGGCCTTGAAAGTATGTATGTCACCAAGGTACATTCAATTCTATTCTGTGCTTCTTATAAAGCGCATAGCTACCTCGAGGCCTCCCAGAGCTAGAACAACTCCTGATACTGCCCACTGGCCAACAAGTCTAAGGTATGTAAAGCCACGTTTTCACAGCCTCACGAAAGGACAGCTCATTCAACAGCTGGCGTAGTTCCAGCTGGAGAGAATTCCAGAGCTTGGAGGCCTGATAAGAGAAAGACCGGCCTCCCCAGCGAGATCTTCTAACTCTGGGGACCTGCAGCATATGGGCGGAGGAGGATCTTAATGACCATCCAGGAATGTATGGGCTAGCTAGCGATCCTAACAGAGTGGGACCGCTCTTATGACAACACCTATGCAAAATGCACAGGACCTTAAATTGAGCACGGTGCTCCACTGGGAGCCAGCAGAGATCATTCAATGCCTTCTTAACAGATTGGTGCCTGGGAAGATTCATAAGAAGCCGAGCGGCGGCATTCTGAATAGTCTGAAGCCTTTTTATCACATAACGAGAGCAGCCAAGATAGAAAGCATTACCATAATCCAGGCGAGAGATGACAAGATCCTGGACAATGAGTCTTCTGGCTATGAAAGGTAACAGATTAATGGTCTTTCTTAGACGTCTAAGAACACCAAAGCAGCTGCTAATTTGCTTGCTTAGTGCTCCATATTAGGGCTGGAGTCCAGCCACACTGTCATGAGTTCCAGTTAGGCAGTGGCGGCCAGCACTGATCAGGGGTGGCGGGTGGGGGTTTTGGGGGGAAGGGGGTAAATAAAAAATGTAAAACGTACTTCCTGTCCGCGTCGCTGCATCCTCCTCATTGCATCTCTCCACTACTTCCTCCGGCCGGAATAGGAAGGACCCAAGAAGCACACAGGCTCCCCTGCATTGCAGCGTTGTATTTGGCTCGCTGTGGCATCGCCGTGGTTCAGTGCTTAGATGGGCTATGGGGGCCTGGGCATGTTCTCTACCCAGGCTGTAATACAGCCTGAGCGGAGAACATGCTATGTGCACATGAATGTTTGGCCGGCCCGAGATGGCCGGCCAAACATTCATGCACACGTGGGGAGTGAAAACCACTCCTCCCCTCCCCTGCTCTTTCAACAGAACAGCCCTGCCCCCCGCCTCCCAAAGCTGCCATGCCTGCAACAAGTAAAAATAAAATGATAAGAACATAGAGTTATTATCATTTTATTTTTTCTTACACTGTTAAATAGCAGTGGGGCGACGCTCCTCCGCCTTAGCCGAAGAGCCGTCACTGCATTTAGGCCTTGAGGTGATGCTTTGGCCTTCAATAAATCTTACCACCGTGCATTTTGATTCCCTGAGCAAACTGAAAGCCTTACTGTTTCAAAAAGATGTGGCCTTAACTTCTGCTAAGGAGACGTTTGATCTTCAGGTGGCAAGGTCCGTTCAGAAATAAAGATGCTACTCTGCATTAACTTCCCACGACATTTTGGGTAACTGGTGCATCATATTTTTAACATATCTAGTATAAAGGGAATAGCAAATTTTTTCAAAAATATATGCTCTGGGTAGTTGGCACCTTTTAGACAGTTTTCTGAGTCATTCCATCTTTTATTCATGTTCCCGATTGCCGGGACTGCTGTTTTAATATTTTTGCTCCTTTGGCGCACCCTTGCTTCAAGAACTGACTGCAAAAAGAACAATTGATGGACAGAATGCAGAACAATGTCATACATTCACCCCAGTACAGAGATCTGGGCCTAAATCCATCATTTTTTTGCTCCCCCATGCCATTCCAGTTTGAACCCAGCCATATGCAAATCAGTCTTGACCCTGCGCCCAATGGGAACAGTCCAGCCCAAACTGACAGGCCAGGTCCTCCCTGGACTGGAAACAAGCATCCTAGGACCGGTTTTCGGGTTTCACCCCTCATCAGCCAGGATAGCTTGACACCAGTGGCATGGAGAGCACGGGACCCAGGTCTGGGCATACCTGCCCCACTCGGGGTTACAAATGCAAAAAGAACAATTGATGGACAGAATGCAGAACAATGTCATACATTCACCCCAGTACAGAGATCTGGGCCTAAATCCATAGTTTTTTTGCTCCCCATGCCATGAGGGGTGATGCCCTGAAACCGGTCCCAGGATGCTTGTTTCCGGTCCAGGGAGGACCTGGCTTGGCAGTTTGGTCTGGACTGTTACCATGAGGCACAGGGTCAAGACTGATTTGCATATGGCTGGGCCTAAAATGGGGTGGCGTGGTGAGCAAAAGAACAATGGATTTAACCCAGATCTATTTACTGGGGGAGAATGTTTGATTTGCTCTGCATTCCGTCCATCATCTGTGTGTCTTTTGCTTTCTCGCCCTAAGTGCGCCAGGTATGCCAAGACATGGGTCCCGGGCTCACTGTGTCACTGGATTCAAGCTAGCCTGGCTGATGAGGGGTGATGTCCTGAAACCAGTCCCAGGATGCTTGTTTCCGGTCCAGGGAGGACCTGGCTTGGCAGTTCGGTCTGGACTGTTCCTATGAGGCACAGTGTAAAGACTGATTTGCATATGGCTGGGTCTAAACTGGGGTGGCATGGTGAGCAAAAGAACAATGGATTTAACCCAGATCTATCGACTGCGTGAGAACGTTTGATGTGCTCTGCATTTTGTCCATCCATCATCTGAGTGTCTTTTGTCAAGAACTGAATTGGTTCTCATAATTTTGACCTGTGTGGCTTAACTGCATGTAGCCCGTGTTCCACTGTCTGTTGTGCACTTTCGAGTGTGCCTTGGATTTATGCCTGGAATCGCAACTGGTTGAGCTTTTGGACATGAACATACTGGCGGACCCCTTAAAAGCCCATATGTATAGTTGTCCACTGCGTACCCAATCGTACTGGCCTCAGGCTAAAAGGCCTCCCTGGAATGCTTCTGCCCCGGATGGATTGGATCTTGGCTCTGGTTTGGCGGAATCCCGACTAGCTGTTTTCACCCCTCAGCGGCTGCTGTGGGGGTTGGATGGGAACATATTTGTTCTATAAATTTGCTCCGAGGTGTGCCTCTTGGATCATCGTCTGCGGATGCTGGGAACAGCAATGTTTTGTCTACCACTCGGAACACATAAACATCTGGCTATTCCGTTTGGTGGGAACTTTTATTTGGCCTGTTTTTAACATCCTAAATTGATTTTTAAATTCACTTTTATATTTTTTAAGTTGCCTTTCTTTGTGCTTCTAAATAGCATGATTGCCTTTTAAACAGTTTTTACTTTAATTTTGAAGTATGATTTTAGAGATTTCCTTTGCGTATGCTGCTGCATTTGTAGTGATAGGGTTTTTCCATTTGGATAGCTTCTCAGTCGACTTATGTCCTAGAAGTGGGTGTCATGTGTTCCAGTTAGGCTTGGAGGGAAAAACTACCATTTTACATATATACGGGACTTTCCTAAAGTTGCCTTCACTTTTACACAATGACTTCTGACACACATTTTCATCGGTGACAGTCTGGATTGGTTTCTTGAAAACTATACGTGCTTACAGAATCAACTTCGAAAGAACACTATCAGTCTACTTTGACACCATGTACAAGGTTTATACATACGTTATGCAAATGTGCTTGTTGTTTTCGTACATATGGTGACATAGCTATCTATAACACACAAACAATGATGAGGGATGTCCAGCTCATGATCACAACGGGGACCTACATTCTTCCCCTTCGGGTAACGGGGGTTGGATCATCCAGTACTGGGATTCTTGGCAGAACACACATACATGCCCTGGACCCTTAGGTTAGGGGACGCGTAGTAGGAGTACCCCAAATGTCTATATTGTTTTATATGCTTGCATATATACATTATTTCATCACAATGGTGGAACTTTTCATTCTGTTCACTGTCCTAGTACTTATAATAACTTTCATTTGCTTCTGTCTATTGATCATTGCAGCACATATATTTTATGCAAGAATCACGTTGGTTCAATAAATATTGAAAACGTCCCACTGTGTATTCCTTGTCTAATTCTCTGAGAGGAAGAGAGCACAAGTGACTGAGCAACAGGGTTCTAGATCTTTTACCAAGATTCCTGGGGGATCAGGGTTGTCATGTTCAGTGGTTGCCAGAACCATTTGCTACCCGCCTAGGGTTACAGGGGATTATGGTGGCACTGTGAGCTAGCTGGCCTATAGGACGACATATCCTGAGGGGGTGCATGGAATCAGTCTGGCACCATCCCAAAGGTTATGCTGTCCACAAAGGTGCAGTTCCTACAGTAGGGTGGAAACTACACAACAGCACACCCAGACTCTTTACCACCTCTTTGGGACTAGGAAGACCTTCCAGGCAGTCAGGCAAGAGCGTTGGGACATTTTTGCTGAAATTAGTGCCCAGTACCATGACCTTGGTCTTATCCTCATTGAGCTTCAGTTTGAAATTGCCATACATCTGGCCACTTCCTGAAGACAGGGGCCAGACTAAGGTGGTTAGAGCTGGAATCAGGGGAGATGGTGATCACCAGCGGGGTGGCATCTGCATAAGAAACCATAGACGACCCAAAAGAACTGACAATTTCAGCCCAGGGGAGCACATACATAGATGTGCAGTTAAGAATTGTAAATCTGTACTTACCCATATATACTTACCTTAACAGTATTTTTGTAGTCGACATTCTCACTACAATGTGTTTGTAGTGCCATATTTAGAACTTGATATTCTGGTAGCATACCATTTGATCCTCTCTGGCATCTTCTCGCCATCTTCCTTTCCATTTTCGAGCTGTTTTCACTTCCTTTTGTAAAAGAAAATACAACGCTTGTGATAGCACATTGAAGTTACCATGCATGTAATGCAAAATAGCCAGAAAGCATTTAACAATTAAGGAAGGCAATTACTCTTTCAACAGACCTGAGTTTCAATCTTCATCTGTTGGAGCATGTAATGCTAAAATCCATACATTTTGCAGTTACATTTATAAAACTTTTCTCAATACAATTGAATGGAAGCAGAAATGTGTGTCATGATTAAAACTTGTAGATAGCCACTATTGAGCAGGTGCCAGGGTTTTCTTGTGGGAAGTAATGTGAGAAGACCTCGGAAGAGTGATCTGGTTAACACTAACAGGAGCTCCTAATTTCTTAATCCTGGCTTCATCGTGCCAGCTTCAGAACATGGCTACCTTTGCAAACAAGGTTCAACATACGATTGCAGTGTACAACATGGAACAACAGAACTATAATTCATTTAAAATGCAGGGAAGTGTGCAGAAGCACTAAGGATTTATGATCATCAAGCAGGTGCAAAAACAACATTGCATTTGATTAATAAAATGTAACAGCGCAAATGAAAGTACACATGAGCATTAGCATTTTCATAGTAAACATATAACATTAAGCATTAAGGCACCGATGCAAATGAATTTACTTTCTCACTTTCCACCTTTAAGTACACTCATTTTCTTGAATGTCCTACTCTTTAATTCCTTGTTTCTTTCTGTGTCTGGGCTGTACTCTCTCTTCTGCTTCTGCTCTTGCTTGTTCGTTGGGTCCTCCATTTTGCCAATCACATTCTGTTCTTTCTCTCTTTTGGCCTCCAAACATTGAATTCTTTTCCGCCCCCAATTCAATCTTCTATGTTCCTGCACTTTCCTCATCTCCTCCTAAAAATCTCCATCCTTTATCTGCTCCTCGTTGTTAATCAGTGATGTATTTTATTGCATTTGTTGTTATATGTTTGTACTGTTCTTATTGATGCTTCTTTCAGAGCTTCAGCCAATGCTACAGAAAGTAAATAATTTGAAACGAAAAGACAAAAGAGGGGAGATCATGTTGGTCTGATTGGCCCCAGTGCAAACTGGTGCCATTCCTGCCCCAGCCTAAGTTCCCTGCAGTTCTTTCTAACCTTACCACTGAAGGGCTCATTATGAGTTGAACAGAATTAAGGGCTAGATCTCCAGGGGGTGGAATTCATAAAATTAGGTCCAGTATTCACACAGCACTGGCCTAGTCAGAGTCATCCACTGCTGTGTCCCGCGGAGATACCGAAGGCCTTAGTCCACAAAATTACTGACAAAAGAATTCCCTGTGGGTTTACATGAATGAAGACTATGGGTTTTTTTTAAGAAGAAGATATCTTTATTGTTTGGTTAATTAAACCTTTACAAAGACATAAACCATTTACTTAGCAGCCAGAGTTTAAAAAAAATGTATTTGTTAATCGCACAGATAGCGCAGAAAGAAGAGTTCTGGTGCTGCAGGACAGACATTGATAGAAGAACAGCTACAATTTAGCATCTGATGAAGACTCTTATATTAAGATAGAAAACAGGTGCGTCCTTAATTGTTTCCTAAATCTACTAAGATTGGTTTAGGTCAGAAGAGGTAAAGGCAATGCGTTCCTTTCTCTTTTATGTCATAACAGACAGCAGCGACCTCTAGTCCTAACTGCTTTTAAATTTAGGGGTCACTATCAAGCATTGTGAATTGGAAAGAAGAATGTTGGTACCAGGAAAAGAGAAAAGACATAAGGTTACTGGCCCGGTCTTGTAGATAGATTTATAATAAAGCCATAATTGGTAAAAGAAGCCCTGAACAGAGTTATTTTACAATTAGGCAGCCAGTGAAGTTGACACAGGTGTAGAGAGATGGATGAACTTCTGTTATTTCATAAGACTATACACACCACTACATTTTGTATCACTTGCAGTCTCTGCAATAGATATTTTGTTTGACCAACTAACAGACAATTACTATAGTTGAGCCTGGAAATTATCAGAGCTTGCATCAGACTCTTTACAAAGAAAGAAGGAAGGAATGGAACAATTTTCCTCATGATACCCAGTAGACAAAAACAAGTGGTAGTTAGTGTTTGGATAGTTATTCAAAAGAGAGATTAGAAAAAATGACCCTTAAATTCTAGCATGCTGAAAAGGAGAAGGGAGGGACCAAGAGCTTCAGGCCACCATTTGTTGGTCCACGGAACAGGGCTGCCAAAGATAACAACTTCTACCTTATCTCCATTTAGTACCAATGAATTATGTTGCATTTCATATGCCACCTCCTTAAGACATAATGACATTTTTTGACCTATTTATTCTGTGTTCCCATCGAGCCTTAAGATAAGCTGTCATTGGCATATGCACAGAGCTTGAAACCAAGGGAACCTATCAATCCAGCTAGTGGCGCAAAATATAGATTGAATAGCTTGAGACGTTGAGTTGATCCCTGGGGTACTCCCGTGAGAATGGACTGAGCAGGGAACTGATAGTTAGCCAAGGAAACTGCTTGATGGTGGTCTTGTAAGAAGGTAGCAAACCCAAGTTGAGAGCAGCTGATAGATCAAGCAAAATCGGGTCTGCCATTCCTCCATCGTGCAAAATGAGACAGATATCATTTGTAGCCTTTGCCAAAACAGTTTCGGTGTTGAGACGTTTTCGAAACACATATTGGGCAGGGTGGGAGAGATTCTGGGCGGGGTTTATCAAGACTATTTGCAGAATCCGGTCATTTGCGAATGCAAAAGGGTATTTTGGTACGTATTTATCCGAAATTGCGATTTGGTAACACATTACTGAATCACTATTTGTGATCGTGAATACATACCCATTCAGTATTTGAAAGCGGCGTGTTTAGGGCGTCTCTTCCAAATACTTAATTGAAATGGTATGTTTTCATGTTTTGCGAACGAATTTCGGTCGCAAAACATTTGTACTTTCCCAACTACAGAAGTGTGGTGGTAATACATTCGCACACAGGAAGGGGTCCCCTTGTTTGTTTAAGAGGAGGCAGTGGTGCACGAGACCACTACCTCTTTTTAAACAAACAAATAAAAAGAAAGAAACTTTTCTTTTTATACACGGTCCCGTTTCCTTTAAGAGACATGAGCTGCATTTGGAAAAAAAAGTCTGCTTTATTAAAAAGCAATCTCAGGCATGGTCATCTGCTGACCCCTGCAGGCCTCCATGCCTGTGATGGCTGCGATTTCTAGTGGGTCACAAATTATGACTAACCTCATTAATAGTCATGAGGTAGGCCAATTTGCGACCCACTAGGAATCACTATTTTAAAAATAAAACTGTCATACATTAGGAATTGTGATTTCCAAATTGCGATTCGATAAGAATTGCAATTTGGAACTCGCAATTCTTAATGTTGATACATCTGGCCTCATGTTCTTCCAGGAAACACATTAGTTGTTTGTTAATCACTGATTCAGTAGAGAGATTGGACGGTAGTTGGGTAGATTGAGTGGGTGAAGCATTGACTTTTGGGTTATAGTCTCTATTCATCTCTTTTCCATTCCTTTTCCAATTGTTTGCACACCTGTTGAGCTGTTCTAAGTGTCTCAGTGTGCCACCAGGGTGAAGATGAATTCTGCTTAGGAGTGATGTATTTAGATGGAATAAGAGTCTCCAAGGATGGGATTAGCCATTTATTAACCAACCTGGAATTTGATTAAGGGACTGTAATAGATAGGAAGGGACTAGAGTTATCTAAAAGTGTTGCCCCGGACTTAGTATTCAGTTTGGCCCAGGGACGACAATGCCCTGGGGACTGAGATTTGGAGAGAGAAAATGTGTCCTTAATACAGATGTAAAACTGAATAGGCTTGTGATCTTATCAAAGAAGAAGTACAGTATTTTTAAATTGAATGAAAGGAAGTGGACCAAAAATAAGATCACGTGTCTGAATGGGTAAGGTCAGTAGTAAGTACTCACAAATGTTATGTTATGTTATGTTAAGTAATCTTCTTGGTGTGATCCTGAAATCCAAGAGTGGAGTCGAGCCAGATCCCTAGATTCTTTACCACCAACTTAGGGGTTGGGGCGCAGCCCAAGGATGCCAGCCACCACTGCGTACTCCAAAGCCCCTTGTCGTTCCCCACCATCAGCACTTCAGACTTGTTGGCGTTAAGCTGAAGGCAGTTCGTGGTCATCCAGCGTGCAACCACCTCTAGTCCGTTCCGGAACTGTGTGGCGTCCCGAGACTGGTCATCGGAGAGGGCTACCACCAGCTGAGTGTCATCAGCATAGGAGACCATGGTCAAGCCATGGTCCCGCGCCACTCCTGCCAGGGGTTGGACATAGAGATTAAAAAGAACAGGGCTTAGCGCCGAGCCCTGGGGGACCCCCTGCTTGATGGAATGGGCGTGAGAGAGGAAGGGGGGGCGGAGACCTGAAAAGATCTGTCAGACAGAAAAGACCGGAACCACTCCAGTGCCAAGCCGACTACCCCTGCTTCCTCTAAATGGCGCAGGAGGATCTGATGGGGACCGTGTCAAACGCGGCGCTGAGATCGAGCAGTATCAGAGCCGCCGTTTGACCCTCATCCAGAATGGTCCTCAGGTGTTCACTCACTGCTAATAGCGCCGTCTCGGTGCTATGACCGGGGCGGAAACCATTCTGGGAGCGGTCTAAGATACTGCTGTTGTTCAGGAAGTCCGAAAGAACTTTATTAGTGTGGGCCTCCGCGATTTTAGCAACCCAAGGCAGGAGAGAAATAGGTCGGAAATTTTCCGGCTTGGTGGGGTCCAGTGAGGGTTTTTTCAGCAGGGGATCACCCTTGCCTGCTTCCATGCCGAGGGACCACCGCCGTGATGAAAGAAGAGTTGATCGTCTGACATAAGGGCGTGAGAAGTATTGGTAGGCAGTCTCTAAATTGGGCAGGCCTCATGGGGTCCAGAGGGGAACCAGATTTGACCTTCGTGCTCAATGTGAGAAGCTCGTCCTGAGATATAGGGGTATTACTGCCAAGGTAGCGGTAGGCCGAGACGCTAATGGGGCCACAAGGTCCGTGGGGCAAGTGGGGAAGGATTTATAGATGGCTTCTACCTTCTGGACAAAGAAGGTGGCCAGAACCTCACATTGCTGCCCAGACGCAATCGTCGAGGTAGGGGGATCCTTCCTACTTTTGAAGTCATTGAGAATTTTGAAAATGCTCTTCACAGGGTTTTTGCTGGACTTAATCTTGTTAGTAAGGTAGGCCGCTCGTGCCAGGTGTATGGCCTTGTGATATCGTTTGATAGCATCCTGATACAGCTTTTTATCTGCAAGGTCGTAATCCTTTCTCCAGGCCCGTTCTAGCTGTTTGCATGTGGTACGCAAGGCGGCCAGAGAGTCATTGCACCAAGGATTGGAGCTAGAACAGCGGCCTTTGGACCATTTAGCAGGAATGAGAGTGTCTAATGCCCGTAGTATCCAGTCGCAGAGTGCTTTATACGATTGCTCTGGATCAGTGTCTAGGGTAGGGGGGCAGGATGCCAGGCAGGCAAGAAGGTCCTCTGGTTTAAGTTTATGCCAGCAGCGTCTGAAGGTGGCCTTGAGGTCAACTCTGGTCACTCCCTCGGAAAAGGGGAGGGAGATGGAGATTAGGTGGTGATCGGACCAGCACACTGGGCTAGGGGTATTGACTGTAAGGGGGGAGATGTTGGAAAAAACAGGGTCAAGTAAGTGCCCAGCAGTGTGGGTAGGTCCCACCACCAGCTGTCTTAATTGCCAGGCAGCAAAGTCCGCAAGTAAGCTGCTAATTTCCGGATCGGAGGGACGATCAAAATGAATATTTAGGTCGCCAATGAGGCTAAAGTTCGCGGCTCTCAGTGCCAGGGAGTCCACAGCCTCAATAATGGCTGATCTGAATTCTGAGATAGGTCCAGGGGGGCGGTAGACTAATAGGCCGGTGATAGAGGAGTGTGCACTAAAGGAGATGACAAAACGGGCGCATTCGCACCCTGCTACGTCTTCCTTAACAAATGTGCAGTGAAGGTGGGATTTAAAAATAACAGCTATCCCCCCGCCTCTAGTCTCCCTGTTAAGAGTCCGAATGCTGAACCCCGGGGGGAGTGCAAGGCCTGGTTCAGCCACTGTGGCATCAGTTAGCCAAGTTTCAGTTATGAAAAACACATCAGGAGATTCATCCTCTATAAGGTCATAAATCTCCATATAGTGTTTAACCAAGACGCGCACTTAAGGTGTAAAATTTTCATGTGGATTTTGGCTGGGGCAGGGGGCGGTGAGGGCAGTGAGGGGTAGGAGTTGTAGCCGCACTTACGACAGCAAAAAGGCCCTTCCACTGCAATCCCTAGGTGCAAGCCGCAGAGGTTTGACCGCTGGCCAATAGACATCAGAAATTCCCTGGTATAACTTGGCACCCCCGATTTGGAACCGCCAGCATGTCTGGCGTCTGGCGACGTCCAGGCACGGACGGGCGCAGACGGGCTTGCCTTAGGCGCGCCTTTGGCGCGCCCGCTGCGCGCGTCCGCTGCGCGCTCTCGGCTGCATCCGATTATATCCCTGGTCTGGGAAGTAGGCTGGTCCGCTGACCTGTCTACCCCCAAGATGGCGGCCCCACCCGAGTCCACAGATCAAGCAGAAACGGGCCCCCAACCCCGCCTCAGCAGGCCAGAAATCGCCACGCAGGTAATCAGGTACCCGTGGTGAAACCCACTTCAATGCGATGCAGTGCATTGCTGGGTAGGAATTAAGCAGACTCTGAGCTTCTACGTTGGATATGTCATCAATGAGCACATTAAAAGTCACCTAATATCACTCCCTGATCAGTGTTCAAAAAGCATGTAGTAATTGATTCCAAGAGAGGTAGCATAAAGATATGTGTGGGGCCTGGGAGTTGGTAAATCAGGATGCATTTATCCTTTTTTTTATTTTTGTTTATCATCTTTGTGTGTTTAATATATTTTTTATTTTGGAGTAATTCAAAATCTATAGAACCTTTTCTTTGCGCCATTAAGAATAATATTGTCCTGTGATGTGCATTAGAAATACAAGGTGTTTCTATACCTGTTCAGAGTTGCCTTCTGAGAAGCTCTATTCAATATTTATGTGATGGTAAAAAATTTTCAATGTAATTTTTTTTAGTAAAAGCATATGGCTACCTCGTTTAGGCAGTGCCATGTTTTTTTTTCTTGTTTTAATTTTTGTGGCATATTCTGACAATAAAAAAATAACAAGGTTAAAAGAAGCTCGAGCAGAAGCACTAACAGCAAGGGTTAAACACTCTGTTCCTTTAAGTGGTGTGATAATTTATGAAGAAATATTTAAATTTACTTTAAAAATGCATGCTGTACCCTATCTGCCTTTGTCAGTCTGGTTCAAATGTTTTATTTGGTACCCTCCTGGCATGGTTCGGTAGAGCTCAGGAGCAGAGTCCTCCCGTAGCCATGCTTTGGTGATTAAGAAGCAGTCTGGATTACATTCTGCGATTAATTTGTGAACTTCTAGAAAATGTCTGACAAACGAGCGGGTGTTTATAAGTGTGGCGCAGGATGCTGATCCAAGGGTATCATAGGAGTCCTTTAGTGACTGGTGTAACCGTATTCGTACTTCTCATGTCCTCAGGTTTGAGAAAATGATAGCTTATAAAATCCTCTTGGAGGCTGGGTGGGGGGGTTGGTGGGGGGGGGGGTAAGGTGAACAATATAAAGATGGAAAACGTCAGGATAAAGGAAGTTCTCTACTGACCCAGGAAGGAACCAACCAGCCTTCCTGGCCCTAAGGTCCAATGGAGGTGCGAAGGGCACAGGCGGGCTTGCCTTTGGCATACACGCTGCGCAGATGTACCTGTGCTTAAATACCTGTTGTAGGTCATATTTATGGACGGCATCCGAGGAAGTAATGTCTTCTACCTAAGATGATGCCTGAAAACACCGCCACACAGTGTCTGCTCCCTACTAGCCTTTAACGAATGATGAAGATTGGCATCTTTTGAACTAGTCCCCATATGGTTATAGCGATGCTGTCATCAACCAGACCTGCTAAGAAGACCCCTTGCTTTGTTTGAGGCTGCTAGTATGCACATTTAGAGGGGTCCTAGGCTCCGGCCCTGTGAAGGCGGGGGCTGCAGAAACTCTGCCTTATCCTATTTTGAATCAACTGCTACACTTGTCAAGCGAGACTGTGAGACTCTACCCTGGGGATGTCTGGGAGGGCCCACGTTTGTGCCCCCCACACCGACCAAGGCAGAAATTACAAGCGGGCCAGATGGGATTGAGGTATTTACTGTACCTGGCAAATTCCATTAATCTGGGGCGAGGTACTCACTGGGTGCAGTAAATAAATTATTCCAAATCTTTCTCTTTGAAATTACGTTAAATATGTGCAATTAATATGTTATGCACCACGGACGGTGTGTGAAGGAGGATGTTGGTGCAGGTACGTGAGGTGGCTAGTAGTGGCAGGTTTAAGCTGACGGAATTCTACCACATATGTAAAGCTTACATGACACTGAAATGCCTGCACCCGAGGGATGCACTTGCTGTAATGAAATCCCGGCAAATTTTGGACATATCACATGGAACTGTCCGCTGCCACAACCTTTTTGGGATGAGGTACTACGTGAAATGTGCAGAGTAACATCTGTGAATGCAGAACTTATGATCCAACGTTGCCTACTGGGACTGTTACCTCTCCCTAAGAAGGGGACAAAAATGCAGTACAAATTTGCCCAGTTGGGGTTAGTGTTAGCCCGGAGGCATATAGCTATACATTGGGCGAGCCCGACCCCTCCGGTATGGGCCAAATGGCTGTCAGATCTCCTGGAGTGGACAGTGGCTGAGGAGTGTAGACTCCGGAGAGTCCGTACAGAAAACAATGCAGAACGAGACCTTGAGATCTACAGTAGTATTACTAAACTATACAACCATGACGTTGACGGGGAGGATGATTCCGATACCAGTTTGTTGGAGAAAGGATCTACCGATCCCCCCACGCTGCCTGCGGCCAAGCCAGCCCTTGATCAGTTCATGGGGACCACCAACACACCCTCACCCTGAGGTCGTCCACGATCAGGAGGACTTCATAGGTGATGTCAGAGTCCAGGGCCCACGAGCTGAGGCACCTCTGAAAAGTTTGTATGTTTAATATCTGAGTGGTGCTGTGTGATTCCCCCCTCATCTCCGCAGCTGTGTCACTCTCTTTTGTTCTCCCCTCCTCCCTTCTGCCTGTCTACCCCCATGAAGAAAAATGTAATGGCCTTCTATTATCGCTGTTCGTTACCTGCACCCACAGCAGATGCACAATGACGCTGGAGTTGCACTGTTTATTTTTTCTGTTTCTGTATTTCTTTTTCTAATCCACGGTCATGGACTGATTGTTGCAGGTTGCCTCCTCACAGAGTCCCTGCTAAAGTGTATTATACCCTTGTAAGCCAGTGTACGATATGACCTATGTTACTTGAAACACTCTCTAAATACATTAAAAAAAATAAAAAAATAAAAATATATATATATATATTTTTTTTTATATATATATATATATATATATATCGCAAAACCGCTGCCTTTCGGATATCTTCACACACGGATACGGACCACTTGGTAGGTGCTTCAGAGTTTCTTTATTGCAATGTCGCCATTACGCGTTTCAGCTCATTACAAGCCTTGATCACATGACATGGTCTCGTTGTTGCAATCTTGTTTTTAAAGTGACAAGTGCAGGCGTGGCAGTAGCACGTGCAAAGTTCAGCAATAGACATAGAAGACATGTAAAAACCTTTGTAAAAACAGTATTGGTATAAATACATAAATAACACATATAAAATTCATCTGAGATAGGTTCTTCTATCGATTGGGATGTAATACATTCTAAGATACATTTTAAAATTGTCATATTAATTGCCCAATCGTTTGAAAACCCACTCATAGCCTGTCATGGCCGTGTATTGGCCTTGTTTCAGACATAAAAGCGAAGAGTACCTATAGTGGTTAATGGTCCTCGACGTGAAATACATGTAGTTCGCCCTCATCATGTTTCTTATGTGTCTCAAGCCTGAGACACATTATATTCATTACATGTCTATTCGTCTACGTATTGCTTTAATTAAAGTGCTATGGTGAAAAGTGATAAAGTGTATACGTGCAAAAGTGCATAGTGCGAATTCTGACGCATAATTCATTATCCACAACACAAGTTGGATACAATTCCATCATATGAACACTGGGTTACAAGTTCTCAACACGTTCTCAATTCGGATACCGGTCTGCATACCTGTTTGGCAATTGGCTCGCATTAATTTTTGTACTCTACCACGCATGTATAAAATGCGTGATGAGATTGTAGATGCGCGACAAAATGATCGTCTCCAATACATCATTATGTATATAGTACCTCACATAAATAAATTATATAAATATGTAAAATGTTAAACATTAATCATTGGATAAAAACCTTATAATAAATAGATAAATAAATAAGATAAGACTTCTTAATTTTTCACGCCTGCATCATTTGTATGTTCTCTATGTGTGATGTTACAAGCATGTCTAAAGGTCCTCTGTTAAATTCAAACCTCCCGGCTGTTTGGAATCCATGTCTATGATGTACCGTGTTTCTAATCTTCTAAGTTTGCTCTCCCTGTTTCCACCTCTCCTGCTGGGGGGGACTGCATCTGTGACAAAATATCTGAGATCCAAATAATTGGATTGGTGGTGCTCTTTAAAGTGCCTGGCCACTGGGTATGTATTGTCCTGGTTGGTTATCGCACGCATATGTTGGAGCACTCTTTTATATACGTGTAACTTAGTGCTCCCTATGTACTGCAGGCCACATGGGCATATTAATACATAGACCGCATACTCGGTCTTGCATGTCAGTAGTTTAGTTATCCTGTGCTCTTTGGTACTAAACGGGGTTTGATATATGATCTTGTTTATACCTTGTTGACATGCTTTGCAAGTCTTGCATTTGTAGAAGCCTTGGTGTGTTTGCAACCAATTCGTTCGTTCAATAACCTCAGGACTGGTTTTCACCAAATTGTCCCTCATGGACTGTCCTCTACTGTAGGTTATTGATACTTTCTGAGGTAATACTGGCCTAATGACCGGGTCATTAAGTATCAAGGGCCAGTTGTGTTTGATGATTGCCTGTATGTGCTTTTGTTGTCTGCTATATCCCATTATAATCCTGAACTCACTAGTAGTTTGGTTCTCTACTCCTGAGTTCTCTTTAGGGCCCTCAGAGTGTCTGGATTTTTTATCCCTGAGCAAATCGTCCCTTTGAATTGTCATAGATTTTTGGATTGCCCTGTTGATAATCTTATTGGAATAACCTCGCTCTAGGAATCTATCTCTGCTAGCAGTCTGTGCTTCTTTTAGATCTGCATTGTCACTGTGGATTCTTTTTAGGCGCAGCATCTCACCATATGGTATACTATTCACTAGATGTTTGGGGTGTGAGCTGCTGGCGTGCAATATTGAATTGCCGGCCGTTTCTTTTCGGTAATATATATACATATACATATATATATATATATTAAGCAAAAGAAATCTTTCTTCCCTAGTCATTTTTGGAAGGTTTGACAAGCCTAAACCTGTCAGGTTTTAGGTGCGATAATTATCACACAGCAGTGAATTCCGATCCTTGCGCAAACTCCTGCCTGCACGCATCAGAATTTAGCACTCCACGTGCAATCAGGGTTTCATGCTCAGTGGATTTCTGCAGCCACCTGGCTTGTTACGCTGCCTGAACTGGACACCAGGGGGAATTCACAGCTTCTTCAAGCCTGTGGTCGCATCGAGGCCTTTACCTGGATGCTGCAGGGCGTCTTGTGCCGTCTGCTTGTCAAGAAGCTTGGTGACCCTCTGTGACAGCAGAGACCCTATGCGTTTACCTGCGACAGGAAGTCGCCTCAATTATTGTTTTTTAATGACTCATCTGAATTGGTTTTTTTTGGGGTTTTTTGCAGATTTTTATAGCGCGTACTCGACCCGAAGGTATTGTTGCGCTTTACATGAGCACCAGTTACGTTACACAAGGACACATTCATTTTTTGGGTAGGCACGGGGAGATTAAGGGGCATATCAGCAAGGGCCGGCGATAATTATTGCTAAGCGCACTTAGCGCTAGGATAATTATCGCCGGCTATCGGTGCTTTCTATCGCGGAGATAGCGTGCTATCAGCAACGCTTATCTCCAAAGCGATAGAAATGCAAGCGATAGCTGGAAAACAGTGTGATTATTGCTGGGAAACCAGCGATAATCGCACTGTGACCGGCGATACCTTGCTGATAGGGCAGGGTGGTTTTAGCCATGTAATCCACCTCCCATTGGATTACATGGCTAAGTCAGAATAAAAGCATGCGTAGGAAAGTAGCGATAACCGTGGTTATCGCTACTTTTCTATCGCTATGCTTGTTAGCGATTCCCTTGATAATAGGAGAAATGTCGCTAACGACATTTCTCCCGTTATTCTGGGGAACGCCAGTTTGCATCTCATTAGAGATGCAAAGCTGGGCGATAAGGAAAGGGCGAAGAAGCATGGATTCACGCGTTAGCGTGTCCTTGCTAATAGGGCGTTAAAATTATCACCGCTTTTCGTCCAGCCCTTGTAGATATGCCCCTAAGTGATTTGCCCAGAATCACAGGAAGCAGAGCTAACGCCGAGGCTCGAACCTGGTTCCCCAGCTACAAAGTCAGCAGCTCTGGCCGTTAGGCTGCAACCTCTCCCATCCCTTAATAAACACTCCTTCAAGCTTAGGTCGACTGACAAATGTTACTTGGTTGATTCCCGTGCAGTAAAATGTTACTTTTTTCAACAGTTCCATTCAACCTCTTGTATCTTGGAGCGGGATAGATGCCGAAATCATAGGTTAAAACGATCCTTCTCAGGGCCCACAATGTCACTTGTAACCTGACCTTTCAGTCGGGGTCAGACGCCCTTCTATGCACACGGTTATAAGCATCTTGCCTCACCTGTCAAATGATACATTTTAACATCAATGGCTCTGAATTTCTTTCCTTGGGTTTCTTTACTTTGTTAACAAATCTCGTTGTTACTCATAAATGATATATTTTAACAATAATCCTTGGAAAATATTTTTTTTTCTGGCAAGTTTTGAAAACTGCAAAAACGAGGTCGACGGCTTTGATCTTCAAAATATTTAAATACCGAGGCCGCACAGTAAAAGCATCTTGGGGCATATTATCAATGCGGCGCAATAAAATTATCGCCGCTTTTGCGTCCGTTTTCGGCCGAAAAGCGGCGATAATTTTATCGCCTTATCAGCAAGGTCACGCTATCGCGTGAATCCTTGCCGTAGCGCCCTTTCCCTTAACATCCAGCTTTGCATCTCTAATGAGATGCAAAGTGGGCGTCAGTGGGCGTACCCCGGATGGACTACCTTGCAAATATCGCTGATGTTCACATCGCGATATTTACAAGGCAGCCCACGGGATTTTAGCATATGTTAGATTTTGGCAAAAATGGCCGTTTTTGCCAAAATCTAACAAGTGCTAAAATCCTGACTTACCTATGTTTGACATAGGGGTGGATTATGCTGATACGACCACAGGGTCGTATCAGCAGGTATCGCCGTTTGCAGGAACATCGCTGGAAAACCAGCGATGTTCCCTGCAAAACGGCGATAACCTCGCTATCTCTGGAATTTTTATCGCCCTGGAGAAACGCGTTGTTAATAACGCGCTACCAGGGTGATAAATTCCAGAGATAGCCTGCGATAGGAAATTCGTCGCTAAGCACGGCCAGCGATAATTATCGCTGCCCGTTGATAATATGCCCCTTTGTTTTCCTAACCAGCACGCAAAAGCACTATTTAAAGATTTAACAGTCGCTTCTTCCAAGAAATCTCATCAGAAACAAATATGCTGAAGTTTTTTGTACTCATTAAATTCTAAGATTCCCAACTCCGTGCTATGCCCTTTATTTGATGTTTGGATCAGAACACGTTTATCATTTTTCCTCCACAAAATGTTTCCAGGACAAATCTAAGTTCGTTTTTTCCACATATTGAGAATTCAAAGGGTAGCCAGGGTTTAATGATTCCCATGGACGGAACCAAGAAAATAGCCAAATGGAAGAACGTATATGTTTTTTCCTAAATATGGATGGTCAAAAGGTTTGCTGTTCTATGATCACCCTCTTCCAAGCTTTCAGGAACAGGAAGAGTTGTAAAAAATATTTTCTTAAACCAGTGCTTAGTTTGTAAAACAATAAGTGCCAGGGCTCTGACCAGGAGGCCACTGCAGCTTGCACCACCCACGGCCCCCGTCATCGCTGCCAAAACAACTACTAACCATTTCTCTCACCTGGAAGTGGGACAGTTCAGATTATTCCAGGTCCCCAAAGCTAAATGAATGGCTGGGGAAACAGGAATTAGTCATTTTTAATGTGTATTGTATTCATATGCCCCAGTTGTTATGCACATCTCTAAATTAGATGAGCAGCGCCACCATGTGGCAGACTGTCATAAGTGCAGTGTTGACAATTAAGTGCATGTGCTGAGCACCACAAACCAATTAAGTGGCGGTGCGGAGCACCGGAAACCACCGGCTCAAATTAAGCACTGTCTTAAACACAATTTTTGTAATTTTCTAAGTGATAGTCAATAGTTTCTGTTTTTGAAGTTTCTACCTACTGGCAGTTTGTGGGGGGAAATAGGTGTGAAATTTATGGGTGAACCCAGAAAGCCCCGCACATCTGAAAAGTAGATAAAATTCTAAGTCTGTCAAGTAGTAATTTGTGTAAATTATGGCTTTTCCAATTAAGCTAATCATTGAAATTAAAAAGCCTATGACAACAAGTAGGAAAAATAAAAATAGGTGACAATGTTTCCATCTGTAATATTTTTCCCTGATGGCGATTTGCAAAGTGATGAACCATTATGTCCATCAGACTCTTCTGGTCACAGGGACATACAGTGTTTGTTGATTGTCTGAAAATATACCTAGAGCCAACAACTAATCTGCAGCTTATAATTCTTTCTCTTTTAGTACCAACTGTGAACAAATTTAGTTGGTAAAATCTAATGAACAAAAATTGGGTATGAAGGAAAGCTATGCATTTTTTAAATGTGCCAAAGAATACGTTTTAGGAATAGGGGATATTTGTGCAACTCTGAAGTTTGGGTTACCAGTACTATCATGTGATTCAGCAGTGGCATTTGCAAAATGTGTTGTTTCTTCCACACTGACTTATACTTGGAAACCAACAAAAGACTGAAATTCAACAGGTAACAACAAATGCTCTTCTATTTTGTGTTCTCACACTTTTCCCAATTAAAGGGACTCCACTTGTGTGGGTGGGTAATCTCCCACAAAAGGACAGGCCCCTAAATGCAACATGGAAACAATTCAATTTGCTTTTTGCCAATGTGGGATGCTGCAATATTTGAGTCCGGGGTCAGCCAAGGAAACTTTCCAACCTGAGACATTTCTGAAAACTAGACACACAGGGGAGTCCAAGGTGATGTGTCCTGCATAGATGTGACAGCTTTTTCAAAGTAAACCAGCATTTGAAACTTTGCTATAACCACGAATTGCTATAAGTATACTTTCATTTGTGCTTTGCTCCTGACCTGTTGTCAACTTTGATTACCCGGGTCCTTGGAGCACTATATCATGTTAACCCATTACCTAAAAACATTTCTGCAGATTGGTTTCCCGAGACTTAAACAAAGTTTACTGGTTTTTCCCAATTGGAGCATTACTTCCTCATCAATCAATCAATCAATCATGTCACTTATAAAGCGCACTACATACCCGCGAGGGTCTCAAGGCGCTGGGGGAAGAGGGGGGTGGTGCTGCTACATCCTTCCGGTGAGTGGTATACAGGGTGGCAAGACTGCATGGTGGACCATAATACAGTTTACTACAATGTATTCACCACGTGGCCTGGCCACACACTCACCACAAATGCTGTATGAGACTTGTGAGCACTGTATACTATGTTGGGACCATGCTTTCACGATGAATTGTCTTCCCTTACACCCCTCATTTTATACTAGATCCCCATGTGTCTCTTTCGAGTGCCGATAAGAACAATTTGATTTTACATTACCACCACCAGGTATCACTGCACTGCACTATTTGCTTCTAGAGACTACATGACCTGAGACATTCACAATGGAGTTGCATGGTTACTCATGATGTCCTTGCAATCAAGATGTATTTTGTATTTGTTTTACTGATGTTTTCACCTTTGTGCCTTTTCTCCAACAGGCTGGGTGCTTTCCTTTCTTCCTCCCCTCATGTTCTTCCTCTGGGCAATACCTATGCCTACTCCTGTGGTTTCCTAAACCCTCCCTCCAACGCCCCCTCCCCCTTTCCTCCCCTCTCCCTGTTTATGATCTCTCTTTTTTCCCAGGGTAACACAGCCCTTACCCCATCAAGCACTTACTGACTTGTATGCTCTATGTTTTATCCCCTAGGTGCACCAATCTCCGGAAGGTATACTTATACCTCACTTTTGATTTATTCACATTTTTCACACACCAGGACAATTATAGTATCCTGACATTAGGAGATGTGACTTTTTACCTCTGTCTGATATCATTAGCCGCCCCCTTGAGAGTAGACGAGGTTCTTAGGTCCTGAAGAATTGCCGAGATCCAGTTGGACTTTTTAAACAGGCAAGAAACATGTCGACCCTCTTTCACAACTCACTAGAACTGACACAGGTCTAATTCCCCCTCTCAGTTCGCGACTTTCCAGTTCATTTTTATGTATGGCCCAGAAGCTCCGCGAATAAAAATTCCCCTTGGAGTTTCCAGGAGCCATTTTTAAACCACACCTGCACATTCCCACATCTACTCCATCCACATAGGCCTGCCTTCAGCATAATATCATTTAGCTTCACGACGGCAAAAACCGAGAAGACCTCCGGCAAAGAGCCCCCTCGCGGGGCCCGCTGGGCATTGCAGCGCCGGCCCAACGAGGAGCTGCCCTATGATGAAGCATGACACCCCTCGGGGTGTGTGAGGGCCCTTGCTCCTAATTGGAGCCACCCCTGGATGAGCATTATCTCTCTTGCTGTGAGACTGCTTTTTCATACCCAGAATGCCCTGCCAACATCAAACGTTGGCCACATTAACAGTGTTTCTACACATTTCTCAGAGGGAAAGTTGCAGAATCTGTGGGGATCCACAACAATCTTACCAGCCAGTGCTCCCAGACTTCTTCTAATAAGAGCGGTACCCTACTTGCATCCCTGTGCCAATCACCCAGGACAGGAAGGGTCCCCAAATGCAACGTGGAGACATCAAGATTTTTTCATTTGCAATTGTGGTCTTTCTGAAAATGTGGGTAGCTGCATGCTTGGGCCTAGGGTTTTCCGTCACTCAGGAACCCCATACATTTCTGAAAAGTAGACACCCTGGCCATTCCAGGGTGGTGTTGTTTACGTGGATCCTACCACCTTTATTTTTTACCCAGAAAACACTGAAAGTATCAAACTTTGGCTACAATTACAGATCTTCTTCTCATTTCTGAGAGGGAAGGTTCCAGAAGCCCTGAGAATCCACAAAAGAGCTACTACACACCTTTACCACACCTCTCTCAATCACCCACCTCAAGAAAGCACCAAATGCAATGTGGAGACATCAAGATTCTGCCTTGGGATTTAACCCTTTTTGGTGATGTGGGTAGCTGCTGTATCTGGGTCTAGGATCAGCCGGCATTCATACATTTCTGAAAACTGTACAACTGTAAAACTGGATCCCATTATATTTCTATCTCATGATGTCCTGCATCTCAAAGAAGGAAAGTTCAAGCAACGTTTGTGGATAGTCAAAGATCTTTCTACCCAGCGTTTCCACATTTCTCCCAATAAAAATTGCACCCCACTCGTGCAGCTGAACCAATCAATCATAACAGAAACCTGTCAAAATTGGGAAATGTGAAGTCAATGTGGTGTCATTGAGGTCAACATTTGGTTACAGTTTTGGTCTGTTGCCTTGACATGTTAGGTCCACACATACATTGGTGGCTGCATTTCAGTTGCGATGAAGTGGGGGAATAGAGGGTTGTAAGACTTTGACCATTAGCTGGAGATACCTGGGGTTCTGTCACAGAAATATGGGGAAAATTATGTCTTTTGACCTATGCTTTGACATTCACAGGGCATTTGGGGGTAAGAACATGTGAGAGAATCCATAGGAATTCATGCAAGCCACACCACAGTGGATTCCTCTGGGTCCCTAGTTTTCAGAATAGCCCTGGGTTGGCAGGGCTGCCTGGCTGCAAGCTGACCCAGAAACAGAATACTTCTGCAATTCCACATGGCAAGAGAAAGCCCTTCCAGCAACATCAGGAAAAAAGTGAGAAACCAAATGGGCTGCTGGGCTTGCCCCACCTGGCACTGGACTGCAGGACAAAACCCACAGGACATCAAACAATCTTTCTGCCCTCTTAGTGGAAAGATTGGAGAGTTTTACTTTTTAGGGTTAACCTTTGAGATGATTTGAGCTGTCCCGCCAGATTATTGCTTTTCCAGAAATATCATAGATAACATACGTACTTAGTGGGGGTTTTGGACAGTGGCTTCATCCATTGGTCTGATAAATTGTCATTTACATTTTGCTTCTACCCATCAGAGCATACAACATGGGGCAGTGGCCCACATATGGAAATGAGGGTAGAATCAATTTTGCATTACCAATACTGGGATTAGAATTAATCAAATAGTATTTTTACCTGCTATATTTGCTTACATTATGTCAATTTTACAGTGTTGGGAGATCTTAAGCTCCATGTTGATGATCCTAGCTGCCTTCAGGCTGCACACTTTATATCTGCACTTAATGGGTGTAACCTAACCCAGTTGGTCACAGTACCTACCCACAGAGCAGGCCATGTGTTAGATCTTATCTGATCAAATGTGCAAGGGTTGAGGGTTGAGGAGCCGCTGCGTATGGTTTGGATGGACCATTTTCTGGTTCCGTTTAGGTTTAGTTTTAAGGCTAAATGTTTGGTAAGCATAAAACTAACAGAAGTAAAAAGGAACTGGAGTAGGGTCACTACTGATACCAGGGTTGGATTGGGATTAAAAATCGGCCCGGGCAGGCTAAAAAAAAGTGGCCCACATTTGCATATTGCCTTTCCGCAAAACACTTCTTCGGCAAAATTTTTATTAAAAAGTGTGGGGGGGAGGGGGGATTAAAAAAAATGCACGGATTCATTTACACTGGTGAAACACCTGAAAACAAGTGAGGCCACTTTTGCTCAGGCCCCCTACCCCCGCTCAATATGCATATGTTAATGGGCTGGCCCAGCGAGAGAAAGGGAGTGACACCTCTGCCGTTGATAAGAGGGAGGTAATGGACGCCCATTTACCTACAGAAAGGCCACTCAGGCACCCACTGGGCCGCTGGCGGCATCGACGACCGCAGAAACTGCCCAAATCGGCCCCCCAGACTGCTAAAAAAAGCAGCCCACAGCTGTAACTGGACACCGGCACCTCGGGCATTGCCCGAGTGCCCGCGTTACCAATCCGACGCTGACTGATACCCTGGGGCCAGTCCTTGACGGAACAATGCCACAATTATCAGGCAACCCTGATAGTGACGCCACCTGCTTCAATGCCTGGTTGATGTCTGCTCTTGATACGGTTGCTCCTCTGAGGTCATTTATTACTTCCAGAACCGCCCCCTCAGCCCCTTGGTTTCTGGCTGAACTCAGACAGGAAAAAAGCAGCTGTAAAAGGATGGAACGTGAGTGGAGAAAGTCCTATCTGCCCGCACCTAAAAGTGCCTATAAAGAGGTCCTGAAAAAATTCCACAAACTGCTAAGATGTAAGCGGAGTGAACATCTGGCCAGATGTATTGAGAGTGCAGAAAATTCCTTTAAAGAAATCTTTAGGATCGTAAAATCCTTCACTAAACCTACAGCGTTGGATTGTAATTTCCACCTCTCCCAGGCTCTGTGCTCAAACCTGTCCGAATTCTTTGAAGATAAAATACAAAAGCTGTATTCTTGTTTCACGCCAGTGGCAGAGTCCCTGAGAATCAAGGACCACATAGTCCCTCAGAACGGACCGTATGTTTTCTCGGAATTCCTCCCTATAACAGCGGAGGAGACACTGGTCGAACTCATAAAATGCAAATCGGGTTCTCCGGGAGATCCCTGCCCCGCTTGGTGGTTCAGATCATTGGCCTCACGGCTCAATCCCGTACTAAACCAAATCTGGAGTGCATATTTTAAGACAGGAATGTTTCCAGCCACTTGGAAACAGGCTTATCTATTACCACTGCTGAAGAAACCTAATGCTGACCCTGAAGTGCTTAGCAACTTTAGACCCATTTCCTTGCTATCAGCACAGGCCAAAATCCTAGAGAAATTGGCTCAGCAACAACTACCCAACTTTGTAGAAACCAATGGTCTTCTACATGACTCCCAGTCAGGCTTCCGGTCAGGTTATAGTACAGAGACAGCGTTGGTAGAAGAAGCCGATTCGGTGAGAATGTCAGTGGAATGTGGTTCTTCTGCCATGCTAGTGCTGTTGGACTTCTCAGCGGCTTTTGATATGGTGTCTCATTCAATTCTGCTGAAAAGATTGAAACATATTGGTGTGCAGGGGGTGGCACTTGATTGGATCCGGTCTTATCTTGAAGACTGTGGTCAACAGGTTTTTCTTCGCCCTTTCTCATCACCAGTCAAACAACTTATATGCGGAGTGCCACAGGGTTCTGCCTTAAGCCCGCTGCTCTTTAATATCTACCTTGCCCCGCTGGTGGCTCTCATTTCCATGTGGGGAGAGAAGGTAGTTTCCTACGCAGACGTCACTCAGTTGGTGCTCTATTTTAAAGAACATTCCACTGCAGCATTTTATAAATTTAAGGAATGCCTGAAGGACATTACTGGCTGGATGAACGAAAATTGCTTGAAGCTTAATGTAGACAAGACCGAGGTCTTGTTTTTCAATCAAGCATCTCCTCCTCTGTCGTGCCTTTGGTGGCCAAAAGAACTGGGCCCCCGCCCTCTCATAAGGACTCGGTTAGAAATCTTGGAGTTAGGTGGGAGGAGGGCCTCGCCCTCACGGCACAAGTCCGGCAAATTTCCGCTGCCTGTTTTGGGAAAATGAGATCTATCAGGAATATTGTACGTTTCCTGCCAGAAGAGAGCAGTAGGATCATGGTCCATGCATTGGTAACCTCCCAGCTAGAAGTTATATTATATTTTGAATGTGTAAGGTACTTTTGATTAGTACACTATGCTCATAAATCACACATGCTAATGAAAACAGTAAATCTGATGGTCGTAAACAGCTATTGATGGCAATTCTGCATAGCCCTCCTTAGGCCCTGCTACCCTAGGGCAGCGTGTAAGAGCAGCTTCTTTCTTTTTTTTTCTGACCTGTCCATGGCTGCAATCACCGAGCATCCCTCTAGAGGGGGCATCTCAAGTTGCCCAATTAGATAATTGCAATTATGATTATAACTTCTCTGAACCTAGCTTTTATATTGTATTGTAATTTTTATTTGTTTTATATGTATTAATATTGGTGCTCTGCTCATTGATTTATTTAAAAAAAGGATACACAATGATATACATTGCGGTCAGTTTCTGGCCCCATATGAATTCCTGTGCATAAAAAATCCACAGCCATCCTGTCATGTTAGGATCAGATTCGTATTCACTCTGGAATTGGGCAAAGCAGAATCTGTGTCCACTGATATTAGGCTGAAGGTTTATCGAGCAGGCGGTATAGGCCAATAATCTTTCGTCTTCACTTAGGGGCAGTATAACTTGCACACAGTCCAGATTGCAAAGGGGAAGAGAAGATCACAGCTCAATGAAGTTGTTGTCATAGAAGGTAGGTGCTACTAAGGTCCCCAATTCCCACAATATGAGAATATGGATTCATCATGTGCCTTCCATTCGCATTCTGATTTGTAACCGCCTTCATGACCTAGTTCTGCTTCCCAAGGTCGGATCTGAGGCTTTTCGCCCTGAGAGAGAAGAAAAGAGGTTTGATTATTCCCAGGGCAAGACTGTGAACCAAATTCAGCCTGGTGAAAATATGCAAACCAGACTCACACTCTTCTCTCTCTCTCACACACACTCTTCTCTCTCTCTCTCTCAAACGTTTTAAGGGGGCAACTGCCAAGGCCCCCTGATGAAGGAGTGAATAGTCAAAATTCCTGCCACAATAAGGTTGCTCTTAAAAAACAGTTTCCTTTTTAATTTCAGACGCAAACATGTTTAACAGATATTTAGGGCCACATTTAGTGATGAGTGACGCCGGGGAAGTCACTTAAAGTGATGCAAAGCAGTGCAAATTCCTTCAAAGTTATTTATATTCCATTTTCTCAGTACAAATTGCATTTTGCATCAAGGGATCATTACTTGGGTGAGATGCATTAGCACAAGCACCCGTATATTTTTAGGTCTTGCCTAGGCAGCGCTTGCGTTGTCTCTTCGAGACATGCTGTATTGAGGTAAGGACTTGAAGCTCCACCCACTCTCCACCCATCTTTTTAATTGGCTGCTGTCACTGTCCTTTGTAAATGTTGGCTTTTGATTTGTTAGTAAGCTTAGTAGTCCCTCCTTAGTACCTCCCTGTCTTCTGTTGTTACCGCCCATGAGGACTGGCCCGTTTACACATGCTGTTACTCAGTGTGCTATATTTACAGTCTGTCCGCACAATTTTCTTTCATGACTTTTGGCTGCCTGCTCCTGCAGGCAGGATAACTCTATGCGCAACAGCACATGACAAAAACGTATAGTTCACGGGGAAATTGTGCACGGGTCTAACGCTAATGTTGGGCTTCTCCACTGAACCAATGCAAAAAAACGAGAGGCGCTTCAACCACACACAATGTACAGTTCATGGGGCAATTGTGCACGGGTCTAACGTACATATTGGGCTTCTCGCTCTGAAACAATGCAAACAACCGAGAGGAGCGTTCACATTCCGCTCAGTTCACTTTCTATAAAGCAAAATATTCTATCACGTCGCCCTCTATCCTATTCATGGACATGAATGAGGGACTTCCAATTGAAACTGTGGCGGCCATCTTGAAGTTCCACTTCTAGTGGTAGGTGTGGTCCAAAGTCTAACAGAACAATGAAAAGAGGCACACAAAAAAGCAGACGCAGTGCTAGCTGTTCTTTGCTGAGTCTAATTATCCTAATATAACAGGGGAACACATTTATATAATATTTTTTTTCATGTCTGCTCCTTTGGGGCATGCTGGTATTAGCTACATTTGCATTGTGGGAATTTCATGCTTCTCATAAACTGACAGAATCATGAAAAAGATGCCCATCCGTCATTAAAAAAATAAATGGAATAAAAAAAAACCTGTTTTATAGCGTGACCCGCAGGAAGTAATGTTGTAATGCTGCGTGAGATTCCTGTACTGGACAACTGTGTGTACAGATCGTGCATTACCGTGAAGTAGTTCTGTGCTGAAACTGTGTGTTCTTTCTCATGGTCTGATCAATTCAGACTTTACTTGTGCTTTCTGTGCCGTTCAGTCTGAGAGCCTATCTCCCACATAAATACACGCTTCCTTTCCTGTGCTGTGCCACCTTGCAGTGCATCTAAACATGAGCTCCGTTCAGCGGCGGGCTCAAGTGCTGAGTTGCTCCTCCGCCAAGCATGGCGATGGGTTTCTTGGCTGGCTGTGCAGGAGGCAACGGCTTCGCTGCAAAGTTGTGTATGCGTCTCTCTCCTATTGGCAGTAAAATAAGGGTTTTATAAACTATTCCTATGGTATGTCAGCATTTGCAGAGTTCGGCGCCTTGTACATAATACGTGTGTCAGAATATATGCATTTGTTTTCCTCAATTTTATTTAAACGATACATGGTGTGCTGACATGGAGCTCACCTAGCCCTGTTGCACCATGTATGATGTTTTTTAAACCAATCGCTTTCTTCGTGATATATGTGAAGGAAGTGACCCGATTAGGGCCACCTGGGTCACTCGTGGCCACCTCTCAGCCTTCCAAACAAATGAAGAGTCGGTCAGACAGTAGAGAATACAAACCAAAGTATCGACTCAAGTGGAGTCCGATCTGACCAACCTCCTTGGATTGCTGTTTAGGGACTGACTTCAGCCAACATGGTAATGCATAAAGTACATTTCCATTACCCCTAAAGACACGCCCTGACTGGAATTTTCCAGTTAGTAGCTGGTGAACAAAGGAGATACAGAAGGATGAGCTGCAATCCTGGGATCGGGTACATGCTATCTCAACGTCAAGGTTACTCTGCCCGTGCCCGCCGCTCTAAGGGTGGGAGCAGGCCTATCTAAAGAGAAAGGTATGTAATGACAAAACAGTCTATTCATTAGTGCAGCGAAGCTCAACCTTGGAGAAATACAGAAAAAAACAATGAGGCTGCTGTCTGCCGAGGCAGACAGAGTGAGACAGAAGTTAGTTTCGATCATGGCTCAAAATGGCGGCTGAATACAAAATGGTGCTGCGAATGCTAACTTAAATCGTACAATACAGAGAGAAATCGACTAAAAACATTTTCTATTCCAACATATGTCACGCTCAATTCTCCCAGCAGTAGCAGTTTGTTCCTGTTTTAAAAGAACGCAAGACTATGGTCGCCAAGATAGGTAAATCAGTATTATTAAAGAGAAAAAAACCTAAAACTCGCAACTGTCTCTTTAAACACTTTAATATTGTATTGGGTTGTATGCAGATTTTTAATAGTTTATAAAACGTTGGACATTGTGTATTGTAGTGAGCCACTTTGATTTTACTGATTAACAGCGTGATTTCCCTACGAAATGGATCCAAAAAGAAAGAAACCCTTTGGCTGCAAATGTCGTCTTTTTCTGATATTTATGTAATCCAAAGTGAAATGTCGGAACGGAGAGACAAAAAAGGTTAAAAACTCATAAAGTGTCCAGATTGGTTTTCTTCACAACCAAAGGCATTAGCGCCACTTTACAGAGATTGCCAGTGAAGCGTTACTTTCGTTTTCTCTAATTCTGAACAACAGTGTCCACTTCTGCTGCTCTGCCGCTGCGCCTCTTCCCCCTCTCTTTCCTCCTCTTCCTCTTATTCCGTCCTTCTGTCTGTCTCGCTCGTCCTCACTTGCTGAAAACCATAACTTCCACAAATGGCTATCTTGCCTACATTTCACATGCTTTACTTAATCTTGCATTCCCTAAGACTGTTTGCTATTTCCAGGATGTTGTTACTTTTTTTCTCCAGGTAGCATATTACTCTGGGCTCCCCTCCCTCATACTCTATTTCTTATTCACTAGTTGTCCAGCGCCTCGAGGTCATACTAATGGCAATAGCGCTATGCAAATATCTTCACTCCACTGCATACAAAAAACAAAAGTAAAAAACATTGTCAGATTCAACACCAAAAGCTCTAGCTTTCACAAATGCAACACCTATTGTATCTCATGTTGTAACCTCCCACAAGGACTGGCCCTCTTATATGTATTGTTACTCGGTATGTTTTATTTACAGTCTGTGAGCACTAAGTAACAAACATTAACATTTGCAACACCAATAGCTCAAACATTCACAAATGCGAGACCTATTGCATTGCAAATTAGAGCTATTGGCGTTAAAAATGACAATGTTTTTTACTTTTGCTTTTTGTACCAATGGCAATAGTGCTATGCAAATATAATTACTCCACTGCAAATAAAAAAAACTAAAGTAAAAAACATTGTCATTTTCAACGCCAACAGCTCAAACTGTAGCAAATGCGAGACCTATTGCAATGGAAATGCATGTTTTATTTTGACACAAAGCCGGATCTACTAAATAGCTTAAAAAAAGAATGCCTCCGTGAAGCAGGCACTAACACGGAGAAATGCTTTTATTTCTGCAAGCAATCCACAAATCGCATGCGCACTTAATTGTACAGCACGTACCCAATGTCTGGAATGTTTGAGAATTTTGTAGGCATAGGATTGTGAACATGAAAGGTATGCTTCCGGTACAAATGCTGTGCTAGACAGCACTCACACCTCTACACCATGGCCCAAAGGTTGCGCGCTAGTATAGGGGTAGTGTGCAGCACCAAGCACATTTTCAATAATATGTGCTGCTGTCTCCCCCTTGCACAACTCATTAAAACAAGTTTGGTTGCCGCCCTGGTTTTGCTACAAAATAAATCTGTCCCTTGTGTGCATGCCTGTCTTAACCCTCGCTGTGTCGGGCAGATGGTAGCTTTTCTCAGGCTTTTCATGTAATATCTCTCTACTTACTTCACCTCAACTCATCTCCCTTAACCCTGTTACTTGACGTCTCTTCCTCTATATCTGCTTCTCAATGTACCTTTATCCTTTCTCTCTGTCTCAGCTCTTTCTACCTCACCTCAAAAACATAAAATAATAACTTTCAGTTAAAATAATAATAATTTTCAGTTATTATCATTTTCTGTTTGTGCTGCTTTGCGGGCAACTGGGTGGGCAGGGCTGCTCTGCTCACGGAGCAGGGCAGGGGAGGAGTGGTTTGCCCAGTCTTAAGTACGCAATGACTGTTTGGTTGGCCCTCTCGGGCCGCCCAAACCAGTCATGCGCACTTTCCCTGTTCTCCATGCAGGCTGCATTACAGCCTGCATTGAGAACATGCCCACCCCTCCAGCCCCTAGCTGAGCGCCGGGCCGTGGCTGCATTGTAGCATTGTGATTGGCTTAGGGGAGGGAGTCTGGCTGCCTGCTTCCTGTTCCTGAAGTCGGAGGCAGGAGAGAAGGAGCAGAGACGCGGGACCTGGCAGCAAGGTAAGTTATTATTTTTTTTAATAATGCTCACTCCCTCTCGCAATCACGACTCCCCCACCCCCCTGCGTGACCCTACCTCCGCGCCGACCCCCCCACCCGCGAGCCATTCTGGCCGCTGCTGCTCACCTCTCTCTTCATATACCCAAAATACCTCAGTTAAATTCCTCTCTACCTCTCTCGCATGGCCTTGCTCCTCTCTCTATCATTCTTGATCCCCTCTCTCTACCGCAATTCTCTTGTTTCTACCTCACCCGTTTCTGTCTGCGCAATGCTATTTTTCCATCTTACCACACCGTATCTCTCCGTATCGCCTCCATCTACTTCACTTCTCACAAAACCTCATTTCTATTGTTATTCCACCTATCACTCTCCATGTCTCTGCTACCATACATCTCTCTACTCCTCTCTCATCCTTTTCCATACCTCAAAACTCTGCCTCACCTCTCTTTCTCATTTTTTTCTCTACCTCACATGTCACTCACTACCTCACCTTTCCATACCTCCTCATTCTTTCTCTCCACCTAACCTCTCAATTTTCCTCACCATTTGTTCACTACCTCACCTCTCCAGCTTCTTTTCTCTCATTCTACCTCTGTTCCCTTTCCTGCACCTCTGTAAATATCATACTCCTTTCTGGTTACAGCTATTTCTTTACATTTCTTTCTTTATTATCAACTCCCTCCCCTCTCTCTCTCTCTCTCTCTCACACACACACACAAACATATATCTCTCTCTGGACCACCTTCTCCATTTCAACTCACCCATCTCTTTAAACCTCTTTCTTTAGAGATCTCTCTACCTGACCATCACTTCCTCGTTTTCTATCTCACAACTCTCTACCTCTGTATAAACCTTGCAGGAAATCCACATTTTGTGCTGGGTTACCCTGGATTTTTTGCCTTTTGCTGGACCCTATATTATTCTGGCTTTAGAACTCTGTGCACTTTACAGCTGCTAACCAGTAGTAAAGTGCCTATGCTTCCCTTTACCAGTTGTTAAAGTGGCTAATTCCTGATTGGCATGTTTAACTTGCCGGTAAGTACCTAGTGCATAGCGTAAAAAGGGCACCCCAGCGGGGAAATTAAACGCCAATTGTGGACAGCAACATCCATTGTGCCATCCACTACAGTAGCAGTGCAAAAATGGCTTCAGGACTACCGTGTATAGCCTGACTGTTGCAGTGTAAGCCCGCAGTGCGACCTGTTCAAATAGCTCTTTTTGACAGATAAAAACCTCACTTTGAAATATTAGTGAGTCACCCTTATTTACGCCTACAAGGCAGGGTGCATGGCATTTAAAAGTGGGACACATAAAAAATTAATATTGCCATGTCCATACAGTGACAGTACCTTAAAATATATTTTTGCTGTGGCAGGCCTACCTGTATTATGTAGAAAGCTAGAGTACAGATTAAAATACAAATACTAATATCTTGGGCAAGGAAACAGTTAGAAAAATAATTAAACCACTATTTTTAATAGTTAATAAAAGTACAAATCAATTGTGAAATTGGATATAAAAATTAAGGAAAAGTATATTTTAGAAAGTTACCCTTTACCTGACTAAAAGGTCAAAATGCTAATTAGCATAAGGATCTGGCAGCTTTTAGCTTGTGTTCAAATCTTGAACAGGTGTGAATGAGGTGTGAAATGCCTCCCAGGAGCAAGCAATAGGCAGAAGGCTAACCTGCATGGGCAGAGATGACTGCTCTGAGCTCAACAGAATATGCAGGGTGTGGGCTGTGGGCCTACGTTTGATAGCTCAGTGTCAAATCTTGCTTGACAGGTCTGTTGAGGCACAGATAACACTTGTGCCACACTTGAAAGGGAGCGAACAGGTTTCCTAAACAATTCTTGTAGATCCCCCGTCTGGTAGCTGAAGGACTCTGCTTTTGTCCTACCAGACTTCTGTCTCTGTGTTTGTTGTGAGTAGAGTGCCTGCTTCAAATTGAATTTTAGTGTTCGATATGGGAGGACACTGGGATTACCACATTACACGCCCCGCACACACCACCAGCCCTCTAAGCCCAAGTTTAGTACGGCCGAAGACTTTTCCCATCTTGTAAATACCCTGACACATGGCATTTTGAGCTTGTTTGCAGTAGGGCAGAGAAGAACTGCTGCAAAAAAGGGGTATGGTTAACCCTGGAATGTTTACCCAATTGTTTGGGAGGGGCCTGAAGTCATCCACACCCACTAGCTACAGCCAGACATAATTATGGCATCCCAGGCACCCTTATAAGAACACTTTCTTGACCTGTGGATGATCAGAAGAAGACTGGACCCGCTGTCTGTGACCTGAGAGAAGCTCTGAAGGACTGGGCCTGCTTCCTCTGTACCCAGGACATAGAATGTAACTCCAAGGATCAGTTACCTTCTGTGTAGCATCAGGGAGATAACAAGCAGCAAGAGGTCTTATCCTGGAAGTATCCAGCTGACCAGTGGTAACTGTACCTGGACTGGACCCTGTTGATGACCTCTGGTTGACACCCAGTGAGTCTCTGTGTGCCTTCCCTGAGATTCTAGGGACATTAGAAGTGTACTCCTGTGGTTGGTTGGAACTTAAAACACAAAGGGCCTGATTTAATTATTGGCGGACTGAGTAATTACCATCGCCATGGCGGAACACTTTACTACCGCCATGGTCAGAGTACTCGGCCCACGGTATTTGGAGATGTCTGCTGACCCTGCGGAGATCTCGAGCATTTCAAGGAACAGCCAACTTGGCATTTCCTGCAAATGCATTGTAAGTTTGATGGACGGCTCTGTCAAAATGACTTGCAACTTTTCTTTATTTTCAAAAAGAAAATCCCAAAGCGGGATTTTCTTTTTGAAAATAAAACGAACAATGACCCCCCCTTTCCATGGGAACATTCTCCCCTGATGTGATTAAAAGTTTTCACTGGCCCTAAACGCCATATTTTTCATGGCGGCCACGGGCAGTAGAAACTGGTCATCTGTATGCCCAATCTAAATACGGCAGGCGGACTCACGGAAAAAACCTCTGATGGCCCTTACTCCGTCGGGCCGTCTGGCCGTTGAAGGTGTGTCTGGTCAGCAGAGACGGAGTAGTCTCTGCCGTCTATACACTGAAGGTCTGCCTAATTCTAAATGAGCCAGGTGGACCTTCAGATTGATGGAAAAGGTACTCCGTTGCCTTTGCAACAGAGTACACTTTCTGTCAACATTTAAATCAGCCCCTAAGTCAGAAGGTAATATCTCTGACCAAGATGAACCTGGTTGGTGTATCTCACCAGAGCTGCATTATGCCTAGGTCCTGGTCTACCTCAACAATAGATTATCATTGCTGTTTTGTGCTTCTTGGCACTATTTTTACTTAAAACGTTCAAAAATCATATCTCTAGTTGCCCTTTTCAGATTGTTTGTAATTTTGCTGTCATATTGTTTATTAAAAATGTACTCCATTTTTGGTATTTTTATGATATGGTCTGTTTGGCCTGTCTGTTTTGTGCCATAGTCTCCAGGGGTTTGAGCTCAGGTTAATTTAGTTACTTTGAGGGTTCACCTTGACAAGAGTTTTGATTATTCCTTGAGGAAGGCAGCCACCCTTTTAAATAATTATTCAATTAGCCTCACCACTCTTCCTCTATTTCACGTATGTTTCTCAACTTCCTCTTTTCCATATATACCACATTTCTCCTTCTACCCTACACCCCTCATTCTGCATTTCTTTATTCCTCACTACTAACTTTCTCTCGCCTGTTTTTCTATACCTCTTCTCATTTTGCTCTTTCTACCTTTCACCTCTTTGTTTTTACTCAGTTCGCTCTGGCTACATCTACCTGTTCCTGCCTATACCGCTCTCTATTTCACCTTCTTATTCTACATTACCTCTATCTCTACCTCACCCCTTGGAGTACTGCACTCCTCTGCTACATTTCATTCTCCCTCTCTGTAATTCTCTACCACACTCTAACACCATACCTATTTCTCAGCCTCTATTTTTCTATCTAGATCGTCCTCTTTCTACCTCTCCTAAAATTCCTTTGTGGCTGCCACACCTATATTTACTTCTCTCCCTACCTGGTACATCTTTCTACATCATCTCTATCTCCACCCCCTTCTCCCTCAACTTCACATCTCGAGATATACTGTTGTCTCTACGTCTCTGTGCATCTCTTGTATCCTGTCCTGTTACATTTCTCTTACTCTACAGAGCAGTGCTTGATTTGTAAAATAATAAGTGCCAGGGCCCTGGCCAGGAGGCCACTGCAGCTTGCACCACCCATCGCCCCTGTCATCGCTGACAAAACTACTAACCATCTCTCTCTTGACTGCAAGTGCGACAATTCATATTATTCCAGGCCCCCAAAGCTAAAGGAATGGCTGGGGAGGCACGTATTAGTAATTTTTTTAACGCATATTGTATTCATAAACAACCGTTGTTCTGCTCATCTCTAAATTCGTTGAGCAGCGCCACCATGTGGCAGACTGTCCTAAGTGGGGTGTTTACAATTAAGTGCTGGTGCCAGCATCGGAAACCCATTAAGTGGCGGTGCTGAGCACTGGAAACCACCGGCTGAAATTAAGCACTGCTACAGAATCATATGTATCTGTCCAGCCAGAGAAGTGCACATATAAAGAGGAGAAAAGGGACAGGGCAGGGAAAGAGATATTAGGAGAAAGTTATTAGATTGGAATGGTGAAAATACTCAGAGGAGTGCTTTGATTTTAATTCTTGCAGCAAGAATGCCAGGTGTGAAGGGGATACATTTGTGATTAAAATATTTGGCAATTAAAGCTACAATTTCAAGCGCTGTGTGCATGTATCCTACTTTAATATTATGAAATAATCCTCTAAATATTAATAAGAAGTCCCTCTTTGTGTGTTTGTCCTACAGTGGGTGTATCAAGTTGGTTTGGCACCACATGGGCTTAAATGAGCCAATGAGGTGTAATACATTCTACGTTGGTTGAAACAGAGGGCACCAAAATATATCTTGACGAGCTCCCCACAAGTCCTTAAGATGTCCCTGCTCACTCTCTGATTCTTTCCCCCTCTCTCTCTGTCTGCTCCCACCATTCTCTCCCTCGACACTCTCGTGCCTGCTGAATTTCATCTCAGGGAGATGGAAAAAGAGACAAGCAACGCCGGTTGCCGGTTGATATGCGTTCCGTATCTAGGAACATATCAACAAACTGCTTGCAGAGAGTTCACCTGTCTAAAGTTCAACCATCCAGTTTATCCTAAACATATCTGCCTGTGGAAGGAGCCTCGCAGTCTCCCCAGTACCAACTTTGTATAAATTGGAATAATATTTTCACTCGGCACACATGAAGTAAAGCTCTCTGGTTTTCCTAATTAAGGAGATGCAAATTATACTAAGCTGACATCTATATCACCACCTGAAACTTCTGAGCTCCACTGGACCCAGTTCCAGATAGTGCTTACTGAGACGGAATCTTGAAGAAGGCAATGCCGAAACGCGCGTAGTGCTAACCTACCGCCAGTTTTATCATTATATTGTGTCAACTGTCCATACAGGATAGATGAAAAATATAGTTTACAATGATTGATATGAATTGTCAGATTCCAACAAATCAGAGTTTATAACTCAAGATATATATCAGTTATATATAACTATTGAATTTTCTCAGAACAGTCACAACAACGCTTGTTGCATATTTTCTCTCCTGACATCTGTACTGTACAAAACCTTCATTTATGTAAACATTACTATTGATGACAAATTAATGTATTTTAAACAAAAACATTTTTAAAAAAAAGTTTATATTATAAAAAAAAAAAAAACATATGTTTATATACAATAAATTCAATAATATCAAAAGTTCGGTATAACTGTTCTATTTGGTGTTCATTACGTATCTGGTTTTTTTGCCCAAACTAGCATATTTTTCACTGCCTCGCCTTAGGCTTGTTTATTTCAAAAGTGACAGAGGCACCAGCAGCAGTGGCTCTGAGCCCGCAAAAAAACACGGCTCTAGTTTCCCAGGCCAAATGCACAATGGAATAAATGGCCGGTCAAGCCCTGATTGGTCCTGGGTTAATTAGGAAAATAGTGGAGGGGAGGGACTGATTCTAGCATACTATAAGAGAAATATATCTGTACCATAAAAACTCTACCTCTTGACCCTTTCCCCCTGTGTTGGACTCCATGCTTTTCCTTTCCCTACTTACTTCCTATGGCTTTCCATTTCTGAAAGGTCTGATAGAGGTGTACATCGCTGCCTTTCACTGAATGATGTACTTGGGTCGAGAGAGGTAAACCTGCACTTACAATCAACACCCAGTCAACATGCATAGATCTCAAGAGACCTCATTTGGTTTATCCTTCTCCAGAAGAGGATAGAGCAGGCAAAATGCCAAAAGCATAAAATGAGGTTCCTACCAATACAACTCTTTTATAGCCGTTTGTATAGCTGGGTCTGGTGGCTTAGTGGACTAATGCGTCCACTGCAAGGGCTTGTGTTCAACCTTATGCTCATGGCTTCAAATCCCAGCGGGTCAACTCAGCTTTTCATCCATTTGAGGTTGATAAAATGAGTACTGTTGGGTAACAATAAACATCTGTTATTCAGAGCCAAAATGCCTATGGGTGAACATGCGATTTACAAATTCACATGTTATTTTTTATCTCATTTCAGTGTGATAATGACAGCTCGGGGAGCATTCCAGATGTTCATTGAACCTTTTTTTGCCAGAATCCCTTTAACGTTCTCCATGGGACTTAACACCTTTGCATGTGAATGAATGCTCCATCTATAGTCGAATAATCCAAACTTGTGGAAACAAATGGTCACTTTAGGATATTCTTCAACAGAGCAGAAGGGGATCACTGCTTGACAAGTCCAACTGGTACAGGGGGGAGTTACATGTTCACTGGTGTCAGACTACAATTGCTGTTCTCAACTTGCAATGTTCCTCCGTTTGTCTGATTCCTTATGATCCCATGTAACCCAATAAGAAGCAAAGCTTGATTTCCCTGCGTCTCATGAACACTTGGTGAAAAAGTCTGACCCAAAAATATAAACGATTGCTAGATAAAATTAGATAACAGTAGAGCAAGACAACCCACAGCAAATATTTTTGTAAACAGCCAACATTTTGATAACTCTGCAAAAGGACTTCTTTGAATGCTAAATAAACTCAAAAGCAAACTAATATGTCACCTATTAATACCATCAAACACACAAAAGGTGATGGGGGAATGTTTGCATTTTGTCTAAACACTAGAAATCAATTGGGGTAGCTTTCCAACCCATCGTTGTTTTGCCCACCATGCCACCTCAGCGTGAACCCAGCCATATGCAAATCAGTTGTTATTTTCCAGTCCAGCCCAAACACAAGTAAGCCAAGACTGATTTTGCTGTGATTGGGCTCGTCAGTTGGGTATAGCTTGTTTCCAATGGCACAGTGAGCATGGGACCCACGTCTTGCCACTTAGGGTGGAACATCAGACACACAAAAGGTGATGGGAGGAATGCTTGCAATTTGTCTAACTACTAGCAATCGCCCGGGGTAGCATTCCAATCCATCGGGGTTAGACATTCTGCTACCATTCCTCCAATTGCCTTTTGTGTGCTTGACCTATTATAACCACACACAGGGAACGAAGAATTCCAAGAGACAATTTCCTCTCATTTAAGTCAGCACAGAGTGAATAATAGTAATAATAGCCATATATAAATTCCACTTAGGCATATCTAAATCAATCTAAACGCTGGCCTTTCAGTCTACAAACCTCTGCCGAAGAAGTCTTAGATAAAATGGAAGCAGTGACTCCGACACCAAGCCGGGCAGTCGCAAGACATTGGCCATTAAAGCGAATGATAACGCATGGATATTTCTTTGCCACCTATCACAACTAGCTTATGCACATGAAGAGAATCCCCCAGCTGTTTTAAATAACCTGCCTCCAAGAGCCCTGCACATTACAAACCAATGATAAGAGCACCTTTCTTTGTGAAGGCACCAGAGAAGCTAGTTACAGTTCTGCCTGGCTTGCCATATTGCAGATGTATGCAGATGGGGATGATGGCATTCGATAGATTGCCACCCCTGAGGCACAGAAACTGCCCTGCTGATGCTTGTTTCTAGGAGAAGTGACCGTATGGGTTTAGGTCTAGTAGAGAGATAGAAACTATATTGAGGCTGTTCACCTCTGGGAGCAATTGAAGTTAGGATATTGCCCCAACAGGGGCACAGACACCATCTTGATAAATGCTAAGTGCAAATGGATCATGAAAGAGATGGGAATGTGACATAACTACTTGTGACCCTCTGATTGCTGCTGGTATTCAAAACCATTATTCGTGCAATACTCTTGAGTCCACTTAAAGAAATGGTAGTAGTAAGAAAGGTTACCGAGTGATTGTTTCATACTTCCTTATGGGGTGTAGATCACAGGTCTCTAGAGAACATTTCCTGTGCATCAGGAAATGTATCACAGCATTTGTATAGTGCTTTACTACCCGTGATGAGGCCCCATAGTGTATCTGAGTGGTTGAGTAAGCACATACTCAGTTTGCTATGCATGATTGGAATTGTGTTGGTTTGAGGTGTGGCAATGTCGAAGAAAAGATCAGGATTCAACTTTGAGATGAACCTGTAAATATATTTACCAAATGCAGGGGGGATCATAGAAAAAATGGAGATGAAGGTCCCCGAACACTTGCTAAGGAACTGAGCTCTCCAAGCAGAAACAGAACACACACACCCCGTTTCAGAAGGTTCCACAATTGGTTACAAGCATTTAGGCTTTGCTATTTTAATGAGCAGGGGTGAGCTCATAGGAGGATGAGAAACCATGAACAGATGACTGTCAAAGACAATTGGCACATAAACTGAGTGCCTGTAAGCCCAGCAGTAGAGCAGTTTTTTGAAAATCACGGTCAGGTGCTGACTATACTTCTCAGGCATTTCCAATTAACAGGTTTACTACATTCAAGGCATTAGGGCTGATAAGTGCCTTGAGTCAAGAGTTTTAGGCTGAGCAATTTGTATGTATCCCATAGTTTAGGAGTAGTATGTTCATGTCATACATGCGGTTCAGAGGAATGGTCTGTCATGGCAGGCGTGCTGCAGCACTTTATACATGAAGTGAGATGTGAAAGCCTGTGAGGGATAGTATTATGGTCTACATATACATCAGCAGTGCTGAATTTGTAAAAAAAATAAGGGGCATATTTACGTTCCCTGGCGCATCCCTGCATATCAGCAGGGATGCGCCAGGGAAAATGCGTCACGCAAGTTTACCCTTGCGCCACGTCCGATGCGCCGCATTTACAATGCGGCGCATCGTGGCGCAGGATAAGCAGATGCATGACGCATCTGCCGGCGGAAGGTTGGCGCAGTGCTGAAGTTGTGTCGCAAGCGCGACGCAACTCCAGCACTGTTCCAACCTTCCCTATCCCTAACATGGTGCGTCAATCCTTACGCCTGCTGGAAGCAGGCGTAAGGATTTGACGCACCAGCGTCGGAAAAGTGACTGCGTGAAATCTTGTAGATTTCACTACGTCACTTTTCCGAGGCGTTCCTGCGCCGGAACGCCCCCCCCATGCGCCGGTACGCCCACATGAAACCTGATGCAGGTTTCATGTGGTGCAGGGGTTTACTACGTGACGCATCTCCCTAGATGCGTCACGTTGTAAATATAAATATAGCGCAACGCGGCGCATGGTTTGCGTCGCCGCTGCGTCACATGCGTGACGCAACAGCGGCGCAAAAGTGGCGCAAGGGGCTTGTAAATATGCCCCTAAGTGCTGGGGCCCAAAGTTGTGCTCAGAACTCCACGGGCAGCGGTATGAGCATCAGGTGCTCCGATTACTAAGGCTGCACAGTCTCAATTCCACCTCATGCCTCTTTAACCCGCCAACAGACACTCCGGCCCTTTTATCTCAGTAGTGCAGGTTCTTTTCATTCTTGCTTTCTCCCTTTGTTATGATTTTTCCGTCTTTCTCTTCCTCCTTTTATCACCCTTATGTGTTTTTGTCTCTTTTTGCCCTTGGTCAAAAGCTGATTAGCAAAAATAAGTGCTGATCCCCAAGAAATCTCGTGTCGTTATTCCATATCATACATTCCACATTTCTGCTGAACCAACCTAGCAGACCTTGGTTATGTTCTGAAGTTGACACAAAATGGCTTTATTAGAAGTCAGCTCTAGTTAGTATTAACTGTATCAGTTCACCAAGGCCTTCTCACACTATTCGCACAAGAAGATCCTGGCACCGGCTTGTTTGGGCCGATCTGCAAGTTTCATTTCTATCACATGTTCTTGCTTCCATTCTCTTGCATTGAGAAAAAGTACACACATGTAGCACCAAAATGTGTTGAATTTAGCATTACATGCTCCATCTGGTCAAGGGTGAAGCTCTGGTCTGTTGAATGGTAGTAACCTTGCTAATTTCGATTGCTTGCTGGCTATTTTGGCATTGATGCCTGTTACACTTCTATGCCCTAGCGCAGGTTTTGTGTTTTCTTTTATGGAACCTGGTGCATTTTGTGCCAGGTACCGTCTTTGCCGGGCACCCTGGTATGGGAGAGATTTCTCCAGGGGGACTTGTATGGACCTGATGTTTCGGCCATATAGTGTAAGCACGTGGAACCAAATTTAGGGAAAGTCTAAGTGCACATACTATTTTTCCCTTGCTTGCTTGCATTGCATGCACTGTCTTGCATTTGTCTGTAATGTGCTAAATGTGCACTAAAGGTGTCGTCTGGGTAGGAGGCGACAGGATCATAGACAGGTAAGGAAGGTAGAAATGGGAGGAGTCTGGTCACAAGGACAAGGTCAAAATGTACAAATGAAAGTGATATAATTGAACACAATGAATTAATCATGTGTGTTCATGATCATTAAATCATTGTTGCAATCGTAGGCCAGTGGAAGTCTTGGCGCTTTAGTTACCTCAATGAGCCCAGCACCGAGAGGATAAGGTGCTGGCTTTACTCAGTGAAAATACAAATTGTCAACCTGCTGTGAATAACAACGTGTTGCCTCTTGACTTAACTGCTCTGCTTTCCCAGGTGCCTCCCACATTGCAGAAAGGCAGCGCTGTCATGTGGTGCCAATGCTGCTATGTATGTTGTCCTGCACCCTTCTGCTTAGAAATGTCTGTGTTACAGGAACGAGCCTCTGAGAGTGAGAAGCCGTATTGGACCAATCAGAAGTGTGCAAGGGACACCGAAGGAGTGTGGAGAGGCAGCCCAGGGTGGTCACACCAAGATTTCTACTCCCCAACCTTGCACGGTTGTATCATGGAGCTGCCCATGTTGGAAGGGATGGCATGTTACCTGCTCCTACAACCAACTGGTATGCACCCCTCTTTGGCTCTTCTATGGCCCAAAATTAGTTTCACCTTCCAGTCCCATCATGCTGTGAAAGGGATCAAGAACACCCCAGCTGCTCACCCTCCTCCTGGGGCCTCTTTACACATATGCAAATGGTTTTTATCCAGGTGCCTAGGTGCTCTTCATATTACTATGTACTTGCCTAGTCTGCATATTTTCGGGCTGGGTGGTGTTTTCTTTTCAGTTATCTACTGTTTGAAGAGAGATGTTGGCGTCCCTAATCACATCGAATTTCTTAGCTGAAACCATTAATACAATCCATAAACATGTATATAAGTACCACCACTGGTGTTACCGCCTTTATGAACCACAGACATCCCGCTAAATAAAGACATAATAGACAAAGGGGCATATTCTCAAGGAACTATCGCCGAGTTAACGGCACTTTATCGCAGCCAAAGTCGCAATAAAATTATCGCCCCATTCACAAGCTGGTGCTAACAGCCAATACCACCAGTTTACTTGCGAAAGCATCCGCAAAAAACATCGCCACAGATGACCCTGGCAACTATCGCTAATGAGATGCAGCGTAGGCGTTCCCGAGCAAAAAGCCGCGACAACACCACACCTCAACATTCTCAACGACCAGCCACATCGGCGGTAAGACCACAAAACAGGCGATAAGGCGCGTTATCAGCAGGAAATTAACACCTGCTCAGACCTGGTGTAAAGTCGGACGACAACCTGCACCATCAAAGGGAGCCCAGCCCAGAGCCACACATGAAGAACAACAGATGCCATGGAGCCACTCACCATGCATCCCGGAGCCCCGAGAGGGCAACAACACCCACCGCCACCACCCCCAGGACCGCCACCCCCCCCCCCCGGAACCCCACCCCGGACCACCACAGAGGCAGCGCAGACAAAGACAGCGGACCATCAGGAAATGCACCAGCCTCACAGACCTAACACCAGACAAAGTCAATGCCCACTACAGGCTCAAAAGGACAACCATCCTCTGCATCCTGAACATCATTGCCCACAGGCTGACGGTACCAGCACAGCGGACAACCAACATCCCTCCGCAGACAAAGCTGCTGGCTGTGCTGCACCTGTTGGCCTCTGGTACCTCCCAACCAACAACCGCCAGAGTCGGAGGAGTCGCACAGCCAGCCCCATCCAAGTTCCCCACACCTGTCCTGGATGCCATCATCAGCTAGGTACCCCAGTACCTATACGTCCCCCACAGTGCGCAGGAACAGCTGGAGACCAAGCAAGGACTATACGCCATAGCTGGATTCCCGCACGTGTTGGGGGCAATCGACTGCACACATGTCCTACTTGTGCCCCCTGCAGACACCGTACACAAGTACCACAACAGAAAGCACACGCATCCCATCAACGTGCAGGCAATAGTGGACCACAGGGGGGGACTCTTCACCAATGTCGTAGCCAACTACCCAGGCAGTGTGCATGATCCCTTCATCTTCCGACAGTCCAACATCAACCAGCGCTTCCAGGATGGCACCTATGGAAATGCTCTGCACGTTGGCAAGGACCAAATGAACACACCACACCCCTCAATTCCACAATCACGCAACTCACAACTCTGGCACTGCAAACGTCACAAAATCACATACAACATGCCAAACAACATGCCCACCCACCAGACACGACAGCACAACTTACTGTGGCAACCTTGGTTAGCCATGTATATGAGCCATCAACGGCATGGCACCCCAGCCACACAATACCGGAATGTGGGGAGAGGTGGGAACCAGGCATGTGCGAAGGAGGCAAGTCACCCATGAATGAGAATGTACACAATGCCAAGTGTGGCGGAGATGTGCTGGATAGACTGCAGTATGCAGACCACAGACATATCCATGTCTACATGCACTGCTGGTGTCTGGAGTGTAGTGGACACTGGACGCAACCATGTCACCCCAGCCAGTGGGGAAGCCCAAGGAAATGTAGCTTGTGACGTCCCCCCCTGTAAGCGTGTGCGGAGTGGGCTGGCCCGGCGTACGCCAGGCCAGCGTAGGGGTGTGAATAATATAAGCACGTAGCTCTGGGCATGGTTCTCTTCCAGAATGCCCAACGTGTCTGCCAGGGCGGCGCCTCCCACCCCGCCACGAGGCCAACGCCATCACCTTGAGCGTTGTGGCCTGCGATCCTGTGCGCCTGCTGCACCCCGGGCCGCTGGTCCCCGAACCCGTCATGCCCGCCCCTGCACAGCCAAGCCTCACTGCTCACCTGCAGACACCGGCGTGTGTCAAAGAGGGCCCACCACGTGCCGGCGCAAGCTCCAAGCCCGAAGCCCGCGACCTTGGCAGCCTCCTCAGACCATCACGGCCTCCGCGCCACAGGCCCGCTTTACTCCTTTTTCGTTGGCGTACTCCACCGCTACCTCGGGCCTACACTACGGTCGGTTTCTGCATGGCGGAGTTCATATCATTGTACGCAAGGAGACGAGTAAGAGGAAGACGTGGTTCAGTCCGGAGGAGAAAAGGATCATCGTTACGGAGGTGATCGAACACTGCCGACAACTGCTCTGATGTCACTAACTCTGTGCATCGCGGGCCAACGACACGTGGCTGTTGGCCCCTGCTGACCGCTGCCTCGGGCCTACACTGCGGTCAAGTAGGTCACACATTTGGAACTGAGTCTTGATTACACAATGGCCGAGTACACACTTTATGGCTGAGTTTATATCACTATACTCCCTTCGATGTGGTGACACAAAGTATGTGCATGGCATCCCAACCACACGTGTGTGTGGGCCCTTGATGACTACGCATTCGGCCTACACTGCGGTCGAGTAGGTCACACATTGGGAATTCAGTCATGAATCATTTATGGCAGACTTGACATCATTGTACTGGCCTTATCGCAGACTGCATCCCCTTTCAGCTCGGATGCCACTAAGTCTGTTCCCCGACATCCATGGACACTTTCTGGTTGAACTTTGGTGGCGACTGAGTCTATGGACTGGGGCTTGTCTTCATCATCATGTCGGTGATACTGACTTTGTGGCAAAAACGAGGCTGTAGCATTCCACTCCTCCATTTGCCGCTTCCGGCCGGCTTCTGCCCTCTGCATCATGCCCTTGAGGACACCTTCCACTGTCCCCCGCAAACCTCCGCTACATTCACCTTCGACATCGACGAGGACCCGCTCACCTCGCGTGGCCCTATCTCACTGCACTGCAAGTCACCGTCCTGTGGCGGTGTGCCTGTGCCGGCCGCAGTGCATCCGGGGCCACTAACTCTGTGCAGCTCAAGTCATGGTCCCTGTCTGATAGCATATTGGATGGCCTCTGGGTCGATGGACTGGGGGTCATCAAGGCCATGTGTCTGTGGCCCTCCGCTGTCCGCTGCCTCCGGCCTCAACTGCGGCCCACCTGGGCTCACACATCAAATCGAGTCCTGGCCTGCCCGGACGTCGCATCACCGCAGGATGCACACGCCACCACCGCCAGGACCAACTCCAAACAACAGGTGCCAGAGTCGTAAGTGTCTTACTGCCAGACTATCAGAGTTGCTCACACCAGTCGTGGGTGCCATCATCAGCTTGTTCCCTGCTCAGCTCTTCAGGTGCCACTAACTCAGTGCACCACAAATCATGGACCATTCTGCTTGCATGTTGGGTGAACACTGTACTTTCTCCGGCTACCACCATGATGCTTCACAGTTGTTTCTGTTATGCTGGTGTTTTCTGTTTCCACTTTAATTGTGATCACTGTTCAAGTTGTTGCCAGCACCAACGACTCCATGAGGGCTGGCTTACACTCACCCCACACACATCCAGCACATGCGTCACTGTACATGTGACCATGCCAATAAAGGTGTCGAGCGCACGTGCCCGTAGCCAGTTCAACGAACTATCTGAGTGTGTCCGTGTGCTCATGATGTATGCATTTGTGCCCCAGGCACTACAACATTACATTGTGCCGTGTACAGAAAACGCAGCCATGTCACCGCAGGCAGCGGGTGGGACATTGCACATGTAGCTTTGTCGTCCCCCACTCAATACGTAACAGGAGTGAACTGGGCCGGTGTACGCCAGTCCAGCGTGGGGGTGTGGATGATCATCCTGTGGCTCTGGGTGTGGTTCAGTACTGGAAATGTGCAAAGGCATGCGTCTCTGTCGCAGTGTGGGTCTCCGTTGGGGAGTGTAGGTGGGCCCTGATGGGACTTAGACACCCACATATGTGATCTAGTTCGGCTTCCATGAGGTAGTACCCCACCCGCACATGTTCGGCCACCCCCTTCTAGCAGTCTGACACCTGGCCTTGGAATGCGATGTGTGCTTCGGTGGGCTGCTGGGAGCCAGCCGGGGTGGTGGGTGCGTCCAGCTGTGTTGTCTGTGCAGGGGGTGGGGTATCCTCAATGCAGCGGTGCTGCCCTGCTCCTGGAGGTCGATTGCCTAAGATGTCCATGGACTGTTGTGGGGCGTAGGTGTCGGAAGTGTGGTGGTCCTCTTCAGCATCACTGTAGAGTTGTCTGGTCTGCTCTGCTGGAGGTGTTGTTTGTCCCTCTGCAATGTGAAGGGGAGATGCTTGTTGACATTGTGTTGGCATGTATGTTGCCGCATTGTTCAAGTTTACATACAGACTTCATGACAATGTACATTGTGACTGTTTGGGAGAGGCGGACTATTTGATGCGGGACAGTGGACATTTGGACTACATGACGTAGGTGAGGTTGTACACGTACATTTGCATCTCACAGTTTCCTGCTATGTAAGATGTGATTGGCCATTTTCTACGCACAGGCAGACCCAGTTGTGTCCTCTGTTCTGCAGTGTAGGTGTTGGACTGTGTACCACATTGTCGTCCATGTGGGTGTGCTGTCATTGCTATGTGTGTGTGCTGCATTGTGTGGGAGTCGCACCTGCAGCTGTGATTTTGCTGCCCTTATCCCTTGGAGGCGGTGTGCCTTTGGCTTTTGTGCTTTTGAGGTGCTGTGATGTTGGCGACTTGGGTCATTTGTGCTCTTGGACGGTTTTTGTACTCTTGTGCATTGTTTGCCTGCAGATGTGTTGTTGACGTCAGTGGTTGTTTGTGCAGGTGGATGTGTCAGAGTGTGACCTGCTCCTTTCCGGATGTGGTCCACACTCAGCCACCTCAGTCTCGTGGCGTGCACAGTGTCATGGTGATTGCACTCCAGCCATGCTGCTGGTCATGTGGTGTCACTTGCATTGTCAGTGTGGCTCTCACATACGCATCTTTGCTGTGTTTCGCACGGGTGCATGTGTGTGTTGTGTAATTGGTGATGTGTGGGGTGGGGCCCCTTTGGGCACATGGTGAACGGGGGCCTACTTGATGTTTGTATGTGTGCTGCAGTGTGCCACAGGGATCAGGGACATGATCCAGGGTCATTGTGGGTGTGCGGTGTGCTACACGTCGTTGTGCATGGGTGTCATTGTGCCCGTCTCCCCCCATCCCCACAGTCCCTGTTCGTTACTCACCTGTTGCTGTTGTGTCAGGTCATGTCGAGCAGTGTCCGGAGTCCCGACTCCTTGCACCGTCTCCACACTGATGACTGTGGCCGCCATTTGCTCCAGCTCCTCCTGTGGCGCAGGACTCCCACCTCCATTCGCCGTTGCTGCCTTCCTGTTGGCAGCGTGTTTCTGCTTGGTTTGGCTTTTCACATCGTGCCAGCGCATCTTGGCCTCCTCGACACTCCGGCTGCATTCACAATGGAATGCCATTTTTCCGTCTGTGTTGCCAATGACACGGTGGAGGTGACGGACAGTTGTTGTTGGTGCTCTGTCACCTCCGTGACGACGATCCGGTTGTCATGCGGACTGTACCCCGTCTTCCTCTTCCTCTTCCTCTTCTCCTTGGCCTTCCCCAACCCCGAGGTTCCTTGCTGGTGGTCTGTGGGGCTTGTGGGGTTCGCGTTGACCTGGGCACTCCATGTTGCTACGCAGTTTATTTTGTTTTTGGTGTGTTTTTCTTGCTCAGCTTTTATGGTGCATTTTCCCGCATGACGCGTGGGGATTGCAGGCCTGTCGCTGGTTATCGCTGATTTTTGTATCGCAGTTGGCCTCATCGCAACTTTATTCGTGTTTCGCATTTTTGCGGCGTCGCGTTAATTTTAACGCGGTCATTTGACGCGCTATCGTGGGGCTATCGCATGGTGCGGCCAGGTTGGGAATACTATGTTAACACGGCGTTGTTTTACCGCGATAGACTGCGATGTGCAAAGTTGCGTTAAGCTAAACTTGCGGTGGTTATCACACGTTCTTGAGAATATGCCCCAAAGTACCATACTTTAAGCCAGAAGTTGGCACAGTGAGTTGAGCACACTCCACCACAACCATAGGGTGATCTTCAGGTTCAATCCCAGGAAGGCAGACTGAGCCCTCCTCCAATCCAACTGAAAGTCACGATATTAAGTGCCATTACGTTGTGCAATACTTAGACCTGTTATTTACAACACATTAATACAAGAGAAGTGTAATAAAAAGTGCTATGCAAAATAGACATTAATAATCAATATTTTTTATTAAAACATTCCTTCGGGCTTAGAGGAGCCACTTCATTTTCTACACACAGAGAGTTGACACAATTGTGTTTCAGATCATGAATCATTTGGATACCGAGGCCACATAGATTGGATGCATTCATTCAGCAAAGACCTTATGCCTTATGAGTATCAGTGATGATAGAGATATTTTCTGATTTATACATAATGTGTGCTAACATCATGGGAAGTTTTGCACTGAAACGAAAACAAAATTTACTTTGCAAAACTGAGGGGCATATTAGCAAGACCGGCGATAAAATTATCGCAGTTTTAGCGGCAGGAAACTGCCGCTAAAGCGGCGATAATGGGCTTGCTAATATGCGTTATAGAATTCAATAGAAGCCCAGGTTAGATGTGCAGGACATCTAACCTGGGCTTCTATTGAATTCTATAACGCATATTAGCAAGCCCATTATCGCCGTTTTAGCGGCAGTTTCCTGCCGCTAAAACGGCGATAATTTTATCGCCGGTCTTGCTAATATGCCCCTGTATTTTTCGGAATTTGACTAAACCAGGAATAAACTAGCTCTACCCTCCATCTTAAATCTTAAAGCAGCAATGGTGTGTGTGTGTTTGCATTTCCCCTCACATCGCACATAGCAATATTCTACTCATTCCTCTGCATGGCGATTTCCCAGTGTAATCATATCAGTTTCGGATCCATGGGCAGCACATTTTACCACAGAAATCTCTTTAAATTGCTGCAAAGGTCTTAACAATTTTAAAATGTATGTCCCTTTAGGGACAGCGATACCAGAATATGTAATAAAATCCCATTAGTGACCACAATTGCCCGAAATTATGGACCGCAACAAAACCATGGCTGTCAGTGTAAATTGTAGCACTCAAGCCATTAGATAAGCAGCATGCTCTCGTAAATGAAATGAATTATCCTACTTGTGCTGAAGTCACACACATACAATGCTTCCACAATATTTGTTATGGTGCAAACTGCATATGCTGCTCTAGATGTACCATAATGGTCTCTCAGACAAAGTCCACCCACAAATAGTATCATATCAGTCAATTCAAGTTGAACATCTTGCATGACTGATCTTGGCTCGGTACACAATTCTGGCACATCACCTTATGCTGACCATGCGATTTTCACTGTGTATTTTTTATAGGAGGGCTCCATTTGGGAGGTGAGCCTAGTCTGGTTTGCCACGACTTAGAGAGCAGACCCTCGCCAGTCTGCCTCTTGCTTAGGAATTAGAATATTTTTGCTCTGAGACTTGACTTCATGTCAGACTCTTTGCTGCATTTGACTGATACTTATGCGAATTTCCTGTATTGATTTACCATGCATTTTGACTATTATTTTTGCCTTCTGTGTTTCAACTTTACAAATTACGTAGTGAACCTTTATGATTTCTAAAGTTATTGAACCTGAGCCTTCTTGAGTCATATGACTTTTTAATGGTGCCTATTTGCTGATGACTTTGATTCTGTTAGGGGCGCATTACCTCGTCTATTCTTGAGGATAACACCGCCCCCAATTCTGCAAAGATGCTTTATCTAATATCAATCAGATTATCAAGGATAGCGTCAACAGTGGTAGCCCCCATTCATGCCTAAAATAGAGGTACACATCATCGTGATGTTTGTCTCACCCACGTGGCTCTGTGACCTGCCAAGAACGTATCGTTAGAGGGTCTCGGTCACCTTCCCAGAGGAGTGAGAAAAGCTAGTGATGAAGCACGTGATGGGATCCAGTGACTTGATGTGAGGGGCTGATCCTCCTGTGTTCCATAGGAGCAGATCACACAATTTTCCATGCCTGAGCTCCCTGGAAGATCGTTTGTGGCAGAATCACATTACAGTGTGCAATGTCAGTGGCAGAGTGCATCCCTGGAGATGGAGAAGGGTATCACTTGGGATCTCTGTGCCTTAAAGGGACCTGCCAAACCCCTTTGTGGACCAATAACTAGGTCAAATAGTTATGCCAGCAGAGCCAGTGGATGTTGTGCCGGTGTAAACTTGATGCTTCCCCAAAAGCTCTAAATCACTTTATGGGGTTGCCTGTATAGCATAGAATTTCTCAATTCATGTACTTGTGCCAAATTACAAAATAAATGCATGGTCAAATTATGGACTGACAGAGTTAAACTGGCCGGGGACACAGTATCCTCAAAACTCCTCACAGATCGAGGACTAAAACAGGGTTGCGTCCTTGCCACAACACTCTTTAATTTATACACAGCTGATCTTGGCAAGGAGTTGTCCAGAGCAAATTTGGCCACCCCAAATATAGGTCAGAAAAAGGTGAGTTTATTGCAGTATGCAGATGGCCTGGTATTATTCGACCACACAAAAACATGTCTCCAGAAGAGGTTAGATGCTTTACACAACTACAACGAATGCAACGATTTGGTGGCCAACCCAAACAAGACCAATGTAGCGATTTTTGGGCGCTATGCAAAAAAGCATTCACATAGATGGAGATTGGCACCCCAGACCATAGCAACTGCAAGAACCTACAAATTCCTCGGGGCATGGTTTAGCAACACAGCAAAGTCGACAATACATCAATTTAAGATGAAAATCAAAGCCCAAAGGACAACCTATGCTCTGTGCAAACTCTACTGGAAGCTGTGAAGCCCAACAACGGAACTGGTCAGGAGAGTCGTTAAAGCAAAACTACTGGCTACAGCAGAGTATGCACAACAAGCATTTCCAGGACAAATTGATGGGCTGCTGGAGAAAGCCTAGTGCCAGGGCTACAAGTGCATTTTCCGACTACCAAAATACACACGCAATACCTTGATTTGTCTAGAGTTTGGCCTTATGCAGCAAAAATACGATTGTCTCGGCACTCAGGCGAAATACTACTATTGGGTTCTGATCGCTCCAGTAGGATCCATGAATGAAGTGCATAAAACAATCAATGTAGCAAAGAATAACTCTTGGAACAGCTATCTGCAAAAAGCAGTGTTGTCTCTAAATTTGGCAATTGACAACTGGACAACAGATGGTATATGTTACATGGCTATAATCCCAGCCCTCCTTCACCAAACTGAGAGGTCCTCTCACAGGGTGCCCATACAGAAGTTCAAAAGGGCTGAAGCCAACCCCCTTCTGTGGTACCTCACTGTAGGCAAACAGAAAGCATGGTAAGAGGACATCCACTTACGCCTCATTGGTTCTGAGAGACCCATAATCATGCCCTTCAAGGCGCAGTTGAACCTTTCAACCAACCCATTGCTTTGGGGGTGTTAAGGGGTGGTGAACTTGTAGGTAACACTACATGCCTTTTTCATGGCCTTCATGTACAAAGGCATGAACTTGGTACCCCGATCGGGTACCACCTCCTTGGGGAAACCCACGCGGGTAAAGATCCCCATCAGTGCCCTGGCCATGGTGGGCGCAGTCACTGTCCTCAGAGGAAAAGATTCTGGATATCGGGTGGCATGGTTCACCAAGACCAGGATGAATCTGTTGCCCATGGATGTCTTGGGGTCCAAAGGCCCCACAATGTCAATGCCCACCCGCTCAAAAGGGTTTGTCACAACAGGAAATGTTTGGAGGGGAGCCTTGCATCTTCCCCCAGATTTGTCACTCGCCTGGCAGGTAGGACAGGACCTGCAGAACGCCTCTGAGACCTTCCTCATTTGGGGCCAATAAAAGTGGGTGACAAGCCTGTCAAAGGTCTTGTCCTGCCCCAAATGACCTGCCAGAGACACAACATGAGTCAAACCCAGTAGGAAGGCTATGAAGCACTCGGGAACCACCAGCACACGGACTGTCCTAGGCTCAGCAACTTTAGGCTGGCTTTATAGGAGATCATTCTCCCAACAGATCAGGTGAGATCCTGAGGCATTACCAGCTGCCTGGTCCTCGGCCTGCTTCTGAAGACCCACAAGAGTGGGGCACTCTTTCTGTACTGCGCAGAATTCCTCCCTGGTGGGGCCTCCTTCCTGCTGCCAATGGGTCAGCTCAGGCAGGTCCCCCAGTTCAGCCACATCTTCCCCTGAAGGTTCCGGGGTGTTCCCCTCAGGTTCAGCCTCCTCCCCGACCGTGAGAATTTCAGGAGCGGGTTTCCCACGTCCCTTGTCCCTTCTCTTCCTGACAGACACCTGGGCCACTCTTTCAGGCTCCAGGTCATTCTGATCACCCTCTCTGGCTGCCATGACCATGGGATCAGGTACATCCACTCTGACAATACAAACATCTCTAAGTGCTACCTGAGTTCCACCTCCTTCCAGGTGGTATGCTCCAGGTCATTGCCCAGCAGACAATCAACAGGAATGGATGGACTCACAGCTACCTTCAAGGCACCTGAGACCCCCCCAAGCAAAGGGAACCTGAGCTACCATACACTGGCGCTCACTGCTGTCTACAGCAACAACTTGGTGGAACACATTAGGGACTACCTGTTCTTCAGACACCAGATGACAGCGGACAGTTGTCATACTGGCTCCTGTGTCTCTCAGAGCCTCCACAATCCTACCATTGATGGACACCGATTGCCTGTATTTCTTAGTATTATCAGGCATTTGGGCTCTCTAGACCATCTCACTGTCAACGAGGGAGACCAGGGTCATCTCAGGTGGCTCCCCACCACTACCTGGGACCACCTCCTCCCCAAGCGCTACACTCACCATCCCCAGTGACTGCCCACCGGTGAGCGGCTGTGCCTGCTTGGAACACTTGGGATCCCCCTTGAATTGCCATTCCTGATTACATGCAAAGCACGTCAGGGATCCCTTCCCTCCAGACTTTCAGGATGGGAACCAACTCTTCCTCTCAACAGGGGGTTGGGAATCTTTACCCTGGGAACTAGTTTGTGGTCCTTTAGAGAACTCCTTACTCTTGTTATTTTTGCCTCCCCTTTTCTGTTGGGGACCCTGCCCACCCTTGGCTGAGTCTCCCACATACAACCTCTTGTGGACCCTGGTGCTGAGCCAGCAGTCCACTTCCTGAGCAAGCTTCCTCGGGTCAGTAAGTTTACTGTCAATCAAGTGCTGATGCAGCTCTGGAAAACAAAGGCTATAAAGGTGCTCCCATACAATCAAAGTGTACTGCCCCTGATAATCTGTTACCTCACTACCCTTCATCCAACCATCCAGTGCTCTGCAGAAGGAATCAACACATTCAAGCCATGTTTGTGAATCAAGTTTAGAACTCTTCCTAACTTGTCCCTGTACCTCTCTGGAGTAAGTACATATCTCTTGATCATGGCCGCCTTCATGCTGGAGTAGGTGAGATGCTCTGCAGTACCTAGGGTGAACAGGGTGTCCCTCCCCTCCACTTCAAAGTGCTTCCACAAAACTGTCCGCCGAATCTCTATCTGGGACCCTGTTTATGTGTAAAGCTGTTTCATAACCCTAAAACCACTGATCTATGTCATCCTCCTTGGTGTAATCATTCACTAGGTCGTGGGGTATGTGCACTTTCCCCTTAGACTGCACTGAAGCTACGCTGCCACCGTTTGTGGTGGACTCAACGTTCTTGGCATTTAGAATCAGCTCCTTCAGACTGAGCTCATGAGCCAAAAGAACCTTCTTCTCCTCAATGGCTACTCTCTTTTCCTCCAAAGCTTTCTTTCTTTCATGCTCTATCCTGAGTTTTTCATGCTCCAACTTGAGCTTCCTGGCTGCCTGCCAGTCCTCCAGCCTCTCCCGGGACAGACTTTTTGAAGAAACCCTGCTGCCTGCCCTGGACGGTGCCTTCCCCATAGGCAGATCCTGATTCACCCAAAAATCACAGTGCAGGCTCTGTTCCTCCAACTCCACCACGAATCACTGACTAAATATCGAAGGTCACAATATCGACCTACAAAAATATCGCAGCAAAAATATCGAAGACAAGAATATCGACATCCTATCTACATTAAGGTAAGTACAAACATATCGGAAAAAAAATATCGGTTAAAAATATCGTTGTTAAAAATATAGTTTTTAATTTAAGTAAAAAAATATTGTAAAATAAAGTAAATAATACATATAATTAAAAGAAACAGTTAAAAATATTTTAAAATGCTTAAAAATTATAAGTAATATATATAATTTGAAAATACATTAAACATATACATATAATATATAATATATATATACTTACTTATTAATATGTTTTAATATTTATTTTAATAACTTATAAATTGTTTAATTTATTTTTTATAAATTATAAATACATCTATACACATAAAACAATAATATAAATAAAAAATAAATAAATATATGAAACAAATTTAAAAACATTAAAATTATTTTAAATCTTTTTAAAAATAATTATACAGTACATTAGCTTAAAAAATACAAAATATTAGATAGCGGAGGAAATCAAATTACTATTCCCACTCCAGTGAGTGCAACAGTAGGGAAAGTGTTGGATAGCGTAGGGGTAAAAATTACTATTCCCACTCCAGTGAGTGCAACAGTAGGGAAAGTGTTGGATAGCGTAGGGGTTAAAATTACTATTCCCACTCCAGTGAGTGCAACAGTAGGGAAAGTGTTGGATAGCGTAGGGGCAAAAATTACTATTCCCACTCCAGTGAGTGCAACAGTAGGGAAAGTGTTGGATAGCGTAGGGGTAAAAATTACTATTCCCACTCCAGTGAGTTCAACAGTAGGGAAAGTGTTGGATAGCGGGGGGTATCAGCTCCCAATTGGAAGACACACTAGTAAAATTTTACAAGGCACCTCCAATGCAAACCTATGGACGAGATAGGCCTTGCTGTTGTGAGAACACGAATTTAGCAGTTTTTCAAAACCAGGACATGTAAAACCTAAAACCACATGTCCTACCTTTTACCTACACTGTACCCCTTCCCTGGCGCTACCTAGGGCCTACCTCAAGGGGACCTTACATGTATAAAAAGGAAGGTTTGGGCCTCACAAGTAGGTGTACTTGCCAGGTCGACATGGCAGTTAAAAACTGCGCACACAGGCTCTGCAGTGTCACGCCTGAGACACGTTTAAAGGGCTACTCATGTGGGTGGCACAATAAGTGCTGCAGGCCCACGAGTAGCATTTGATTTACGAGCCCTGCACACTCACAGTGCGCTGTACTAGGGACTTATTAGTGAATCAAAATTTGCCAATCATGGAGAAACCAAATGCCATCACATTTTAGAGATATAGCACTGGCACTTTAGCACTGGTCAGCAGTGGTAAAGTGCCGAGAGTCCTAACATCAGCAAACACGAAGTTGAGCACACATCAAAAACAGGAGGTCAGAGGCAAAAGACAGGGAAACCATGCCAAAAGATGGCAGGTCTACCAGAGCGCAATAAAAAACAAGTCCACCAGCTATCGTGGGAAGAGGACATAGCCAGATATAAGGGAAAAAAGGGCAGTCAACCCTCATTGCATCCTTAGAGGCCCACAAAATCCAACCATATCTGAGCATAGCCCTGGGTAAGAAATGTCTGAAAGAGATCCAGTGGTCCAGGTGGGCACCCCTGCCGACAAAGGAGTTAAATCCAGAGTGGAAATCACCATCACACATCGCTGGATGTAGACTTTGCAGATATAGAGAGGAGTCCCTGTTGCATCTCATTTACTGTTACCCAACCCTGCTTCAACAATGACGCAAATTGCTAAGACTGATCTTTCTGTCCATAGGGGCACAGACATGTGTAGAGGCAGCATCAGCTCTTTTCTCTAGCACTGTCCCTAGGATCTTGGCAAATTTGGAAACTTTATGTTGGAGGCAAAAACCCTGCTGAGTGAAGCCAAGAGAAAAGGTGACAACAAAGATCAAAGGGACATACCAGCCGGAGGCGGTGGGAAGACACCGCCGATCGCTACATGATGCTTCACGTGGACTTTGCAATTCATACTCTTAAGGGTCTGAACGCCCTAAATTGGTAAAGAATTAATAAAGAGAAAACCAAACACTTGGAAGAACTAGCCATGCACATTGTGCTGCCAGACGCTGACTTTTGCATTTATAATGTACAGTCCTACATTACTTCAATCTCCCTTCATGCACTTGGCACCAGTCACCCTTATGGTAACATAAAACACAACCCCACGAGGGTGACCCTGCTCCCTACCTTGCTAATTTGCACACATCCCCAAGGAATGCTAGCTTTTAACAAATAACTCATCAAGGAGTCCATGTAAACATCGCAATATTGTATGAGGGATATCCCGCCTCCTATTTTGCTAATTTGCACATCGCCCTAAGGAAGGCAGCCGATCCCAGGTTCTTTTCAAAGAGCAAACTCACTTTATTGAGTAATCTTATACATACATAAGGCCAGGGCCGGCTTTAGGGCAGTGCGACCGGTGCAGCCGCACTGGGCGCTGGCCTGCGGAGGGCGCTGATCTCAGGGAGATGCTGTATTGAGCAATAACTTACGATTGGAGAGATGAAGAGCACTTTTGCCCTGTGGAAGTGAGAAAATCCGAGGAGGCGGTCATGGGGCGTGGGGGTGCCAAAAATGATTGTCGCACCAGGCGCCACCAGCACTAAAGCCGGCCCTGCATAAGGCCCTACTGCACACAGACCTAGCACCTAAAATCCACCGATATGTACACCTTTAACCACTATGGATACACCCCGCTTTTGGGTTAACGGCAACAGTGAGCCCCTGCACTTTTGTACACTGTATGTAGCAGACCTGAGCCTTTTAACAGCTGTTCCTCTTGCTCGTTTAAAACTACTAACTCGTTCGCTTTTATAATGTTCACTTGATATAAATGGTTTTAAGATAGTCCTTGGAACACCTGATAACACAAGTTTTAACAGCATCATGTGAAATTTTGCACAACTTCATGAGAAAGGACAGGCATCACATGCCTTGTCCCCATACATTGTCTGCCACAAGTCGTCTGACGATGCTATGGTACCATAGTAAACGACTGCTCATCGCAAATGAACAAACAGCGTGAAAGCGTTGTTTTTGTTGCTTTCTCTTCCCTTCTTTATTTTTAATACTGTGAGTGTATTAATTGGAAAAATTGTATGAAACCGCTGCAATATGTTATCTTTTACTACACTTTTTCTATTAACATTGTGATTGTGCTTGTTGGAAAAAATTGCAATGATTTTAAGTAATTGCGCAATAAAACTTTCATTCATCGACTGCCAGGGCCCTGTGAAAATGTTGTATTTCAATTTAGGAGTCACATGTAGAGGCTGTGGGGCTTGACACACTGATACCATCCTTCTCATCTAAGAGGGTGGTGCAACCCAGACACGAAGAACACACCCAAAACTATGCAGAGTAGAGCCTTCACCTTCCACAGCTGTTACTAAGGCCCTGAGCCCTCCTCACATGCCTGCCACCATTTCTCACCTTATCACGGCCACAAGACACTCTCTTAGCAGTGGCGTAGCTATACCTTTTGCCGCCCATGGCGGTCCTTGCGTTTGCCGCCCGCAACAGCCACAGGTAAGAGCCGCAGCACTCAAAACTCATGCCGCCCGGGACGGACCACCCCTCCCACCCCCTTGACTCTGAGACCCGCCTACTTGGAGCCAAGACACTACTCCTCCCCACAACCTTCCAGATGTCAGCTAGCATTAGAAATTAGGGGCTCACTTTTTCCCTCAGCAGGCCAAGGTCCAATCAGAATGGGAGTCAGTGTCACTCAGGAAACACACAATCTTGGCCAAAGTTCCAACAGCCTTCACCACCAGAAATATTTTATTTGCATGATAGAAAATCAGTGCTTTAATTGGGATGAAGAAGGTGGGGGGGCTCAAAAATGATATGGACAAAGTACAGTGTACCCAGCAATCCAAAAGTCATGACTTATGTAATTACAGGTGGGGCCCCACGTGTCAATTATAATCCAGTGATTGCTATAGGGTGTCACCTTACCAGTATTAGGGTATCTTCATATGCGTTTCCTGTTAGTGCATTCAAAAGCATCTCACAACAAAGAACACATTCAACTACAACAAGTCTGAACTATTGACTTTAATAATACTTCTTAGTACTGATTTTTATTCAATATCAGGTAAATGAATAACTACTCCCATGCTTCCCATCACAGCTCTTCCCATTGCAATTTCCCAATTTGTGTTAGTCAGTGACATCCTTTTTCTCCAACACACACAAAGGAAAAGCTTCCATGTAATTCAATTTTTTGCAATCTGCTTTAGAGAAACCCTAAGGGTTTATTAATACAGCCCTCACCCACTAGTCAGTGGCATGCTTCATCACAGGGCCACTTCTACACCCTGCTGCAGGCCAACATACAGGGTGGAGTGCAAAAACTATTTTTGAAAAAACTCTAGGGATCCATTTTGGCAGAGGCAGTAATCTGACTAAAACTATTTAGGAGGGTACTCTCTCTCTTCCTTTATTCCTGGGTCCTTCCTGATAGGGTTAAAAATATATGTTTTGGGTGCACTTAGGAATTAGTGTCGCTTTTATCTACATGTTTCTGCCAAATTCTATAGCCCACTAGGGGTCTTTGGCATTCCTCAGGATATAGATCCCGTTTACTAGCCTCCAAAAGTACTCTATAAAGTGAGGATTTTCATGTTAACTTTTCTTGTCCGTTATGGTAACACTCCAGGAACTTCCTGCAATAAAATGACAACCTTCTTAGTCTAGTTGTATTTCATCCACAGAAGCAAATCAGCAAAATGTTCTGGATTCATGTCATGATCTGCTTCCACTTATGCTTTCAGCTACAACTAAATGGAAATGTTCTGTCTCAGAGCCCTACTCACTGACAGACTTTTCAGATGTCATGGTTTGGTTCACTGCTAGCCTCAGATTTCATGTGGAGTAACAAAGGAACTATTGTCTGGGCAAGGGGCAGGAAACGCTTAAAAGAAAAGACACACACCCAAACTAAATAGAACACAGAGTTGACATGATTTTAATACGTGTTAATAAACAATGGAATAATAGTATTTACAACTTAGACTCAACACACACCCTGAGGTTTATTAACAGTAACAAACATGCATACATTTCTGAACACATGAACATTGTGGGCCCGATTTACGAAGGTACTTACGTGTAGTAAAGTTATGAGCACGTCGTCTCAGCACTCATGGCAGAGTCTCGGCACTCGGGGTGCAGTTGCTGCACGGCGCGCTCTCTGCAGTGCACTGTGCGCAGATTCCGCCAAGAGTGCCGAGACTCCGTCCTCGTAACTTTACTACATGTAAGTACCTTCGTGAATCAGGCCCATACAAAACACTACTCTAAAATATTAAGAAAATCATCTAGGTTTAAACCAATTTGGTGGTCTAGAAAGACTTTGGGGTGTTAGGGGATCAGGCAGAAACCATATTGCAAAGAGAGGTTTGGAAAATGTGCCCTTCATTTACTGTCACTAATGGGACACGCATGAAGATGGCTGAAGATAATATTTTCCCACTCATAGTCATCTTTAGCATCCAAGCGAAGCATAACTTTGCAGATGTTGCACACCACAGAAACAGTGACATTTCTCTAGCCTCCAGGCCCACCCCCTGTGCAGATGCACCCAATGCAGCAGGAGTGGATGGTCCAGCACTCTCCTCCTCCTCTCCAAGATGGTGTGTTTGATTGAAAATAGCCTGACATCCTCCACAAGCAGTGTACAACTCTGACACCACTGTGTAAATGTTGCCACACACTGTGTAAAATATACTCTGAATGCACTGATTGCATACGTTGCAGTATAGGTGCTGTGCCTAAAAGTTATTTAGACATGTTACCGTGCCTTAACACATCACCACATGTATTGCAACACTATATTCTGCCAATCGACGTTCAACCATTGTGCACATTGTAAAATGCAACCTTATCCAGGTGTTGTGGTGTAAAACGCAACCATATCCAGGGGTTGTGGTGTAAAATGCAACCGTATCCAGTGGTTGTGGTGTAAAATGCAGCCATATCCAGGGGTCGTGGTGTAAAATGCAAGTGTATCCGGGGATTGTGGTGTAAAATACAACCATATCCAGGGGTCATGGTGTAAAATGCAACCATATCCAGGGGTCGTGCTGTAAAATGCAACCATATCCAGGGGTCGTGGTGTAAAATGCAACTGTATCGAGGGGTTGTGGTGTAAAATGCATCCGTATCCAGGGGTTGTGGTGTAAAATGCAACCATATCCAGAGCCCCAGAACCCCAGCTCCAACACCAACGACATCCAGCCGTCGCGAGACCTGTGCGACTCACTGGCCACCTTCTTCCACCGCAAAATCGCCGACATCCACGACAGCTTCAACACCACGACCGCCCGGCAACCACCGAGACCACTGCCCCCACAACCACCAACTGCCTGCTCTCCTGGACCGATACAAAGGGGATGATGGACGGAACGTTTGAGCCAATCAAACACTCACCCCCAGTCAACTGATCTGGGTTTAATCCATCATCATTCTTTAGCTCACTCCACCACCCCAGTTCAGACATGGCCATATGCAAATCAGTCTGACCCTGTGCATCATGGGAACAGTCCAGCACGAACTGCCAAGCCATGTCTTCCCTGGACCGGAAACAAGCATCCTAGGACCGGTTTCTGGCATTCCAGCCGTCATCAGCCAGGCTTGCTTGAATCCAGTGGCAAAGTGAGCAAGGGACCCACGTCTGGGCATACCCCGCCAACTTAGGGCGAACAAAGCGATACAAAAGGGGATGATGGACGGAACGTTTGAGCCAATCAAACACTCACCCCCAGTCAACTGATCTGGGTTTAATCCATCAGCATTCTTTAGCTC